>JAJJHQ010010226.1:1681520-1695113 GCA_021223825.1 Drosophila ironensis
TTAATAAAAAATAAAAACAATAAATGACATAAACATTTAAGGATTTTTTGTAGATTTGTTTCATTTTTAATACGTTTTGTGACATTGAGAGACCCCCTTGGTCTCTAAAAACTTAATTTACAAATTTTTCATTTAATTTAAAGATTTTTCCGTTTTGAATAGTGAAATATTTGTATTAAAAATTCATATTTCTATATTTCTTAACATTTTTCTTAGTGTACTTCGTTCGTTCTCATCATCTGCGCCTGTATTGTTTCCTCCGAAGGCATGCTGTCTGCCGGATAAGGTGCCTCTGATGTTTACACCTCAGTGAGGTCATAAATGCAGCCGGTTCGAATAGTGCGCGTAACAGCGAATTGCCGCGCACCAGCAGCGCCAATAACAGAAATAATAACAGATAGTTAGCTTTTAGAGCAGACCGGTGTGGTGGCGGGGTCACTGTGCGTTAACAGCGCTGTTAGCTGGCCACACAGCGACGCTTTTAACTACGCAAGTGGAGAGGTGAAAATAAATGCTTGGATAATAAAAAAGGCGGGGGAATTCAAAAATGTAGAAGATGAATTGTCGTAAATATCAAAGAAATAACATAAAAACACAACAATTTGTAATCTTTTATGTTTTTTTCATAATGGGACTTTAAGGTACATACATTTATCAAACAAGAACTCCCAAAAATGTACGGAAAATACAAAATTCTAACAAAATTATCTACATCTATAAATCTGTAAGCTATTATATAAAAAATGATTAAATTCCTCCAGTGAATGCCACAAAGTGTTTGAAATGTAACAAATTCGAATTGCGCGCGCAGGTGAGTTTCCATTGCAGCCCCCAATAGCCGTGCTCCTCTGCCGCACGCTTTATGCTAACCGCCTGTATCGGTTGCTTCGCACCTTTCAACATAGCATCCAAAACAGCTGATCATTCTCACCACAAGCTCTGCCGGCGTCGCGGCGGCTGCGAATTTTGCGGCTCTGTACAAGTTCAAAAAAACTTCAAACGCGAAGCGTAGCGCACGGGTGCGCGCTTTGAGATTACGTTCGGCGTCAGTTTTGTTGGCTCGCTTGGCGGCGGAATTAGCGGAGAGCGCGCGCGTGTTTTCGCAGGCGAAACAAAAGCAATAATAATTCAACAAACAGCCAATGCTAAAAGCGTCGACAGCAACGATAACAGCGGGCCGAGAGTGAGTGAGTGAGTGCCGCTGGCGAGGTAAACAGCGGGCGCGCCTTTCGCGGATTGCGGATTGCTTTGCCAAATTGTATCTTGTATCTCGCACGTGCGAGCTCGGCGGCTGGCGAAAAGCGCCTCTCGGCGGGGCAAAGACAAAACAAAGAAACCAAAAGAGAGCGACGTGAGTGAGTGCAAACACTTTTTGCAGGATTTATAAATAGTGCAACAACAGCAAAAGCAACAGCAACAACAAAAGCTAAAAGCACAAAAAGAATTTTTGTCAGGCGGCGTTTGTTAGCCCTCTCTCCTTCGCTCTACCGCCTGGCTGCCATCTCTTTCGCTCCCCCGTCGCGCCACCTCTCTCTCTCTCTTCGCGTGCGTGCGTGTGCGTTTGCGTTTCCGTGTGTGTGTGTGCGTGTCCGTGTGCGTGCCTGTGTTTTCGTATCTCAAAGATATAAATGAAATAAATTGAGAGGCACTGCAAAAGTTGCCCAAATTTCGCTAAAATGGCTAAAATTTAGCCCAAGAAAAATTAATTAAAAAAAATAAAATAAAAAACCCATCAACAAATGTGCCAAATGCCACGCAAATCAAGCTGAAGGCGCCAAAATATGCCAGCTTTCGTGTAACTAACAGTGAAACCACCACAAGGCGCACCATGGATCAGTAGCCCCCGAAAAAGAAAACGATCCCTGAACGAAACTCGCAACATGACCGAGTACGGGACGATCAGCACCGTCCTGAAGAAGTACCAGACGAGTGCCCCGAAATCCCTGCAGGGCCCCGGCCTGGCCCTCGCCTCCGCCTCCGCCTCTGCCCGCGTCCTGGACATATCCCCGCCCAGTGCCCGCACCGACAGTCCCCCCGGCCTGGGCCTCGGCCTCAGCCTCAGCAACGGCAAGTGCCGCGCCGGTTCGCCGCCGGTGGTTGCGCTCATCAAGAAGGAGATACTCAGCAGCCCGGAGCCGCAGGACCACCTGCACCATGAGTGCTCCTCGCGGGGATCGCCGCCGCAGGTGCCGCCGCCCCGGATCTATCCACCCGCCACCCCGCCCCGGGAACTCACACAACCGATACTCTCCGTGGCGGACGCCGGGTGCGGGGAGCTGTACGAGACGCGGCTGGAGGGCAAGACCATCGGCTGCTTCTCGGTGGGCGGGGAGATGCGGCTCTGCCTGCCGCAGTTCCTCAACAACGTCCTCAACGACTTCTCGCTGGAGCAGATCAATCGCATCTTCGACGAGCTGGGCATCTTCTGCTCCCAGTGCACGCCCGACCAGCTGGTGGAGTTCAAGGCGGCCAAGATCCTGCCCTCGGATGTGAAGGCCAGCGGCCTGATCACCCGCACGGATGCCGAGCGCCTCTGTGCGGCCCTGCTGCATCGGTCGGACAGGAACAGCTATGTGCCCATCGAGAGCCTGGCCAAGGGGGCGCTGAGCTTTCATGTCTACCACAAGTGCTTCGGCAAGTGCGAGGGCATCTGCACGCCGGACATGTACTCGTTCCAGAAGCCGACCTGCATCAAGTGCCTGGAGTGCGACGGATGGTTCTCGCCCCAGAAGTTCGTCGGCCACGTGCACAGGAAGTTCGAGAACCAGACCTGCCACTGGGGCTTCGATTCGCGCAACTGGCACGACTATCTCCACGTGGCGCTCGACGTCGAGAACCGCGAGAAGTACCAGATCATCCTCGACCAGCTCAAGGAGGTGGAGATCAAGGAGATGCACAAGGCGCAGCCCGAGCTCGATTACAAAAAACGAAAGGTGAGTGCTTGGTCCATTTACTGGGTGTAAATTGGTCCCTAAAATGACAGGATTGGTACCCCAAAATTTCGCTTGGTTTTCATGGCACTTCTTTGTTTGGTTAAAATTAAATTCTTCACTTTAATGGCAACTGGGACAGGTACTTCTCTATGTGGTTGGTATTCTTATGGGTGATATACATCCTAAACAGATCCCAAGACATTCGTCATAATCTTTTAAATGCGTAACGATTATTTTGTCAACTTCGTTTGGTTAATTTCATTGGTTCCTCTCAATTAGGTTGATTTCTTGAATGAAATTCTTAAGGTGGATACAATTCTATAAGACATCCCATGGTATTCGCCAAATATTTCGTAATACTAGTCTTATAATGCGTTAGAATTACTTAAATCAAATTTTTTTCGTCTGGGTTGCTAGGGTAATTTCATTAGTTTAGGTGCCTCTTTCTTGGGTCGATTTTCAATTAAATTCTTTAGAATCCATCCATCTAACAGATCCCAAAACATTGGCCAAATCTTTCTCACTGAACTTAGTTTTAATATCTCGTAAGTTAATACAATTATTTTGATGGAATTCTTGTTTTCAAGGGCAATTTCTTTTTGAGAGATACTTCTCCATTTGGTTAATATTATCTTAAAATTCTTTGACTGAAAATTTAATGAATATATCACCCCAATAGACTTAAGCAAATATATTGCACTGAACTTGTTTTTAATAGCCATTAAATTATATTTTAATCAAATTCTTTTGATACAATTCTTGGTTTCTTAGGAAATTTAACATGAATTGCTACTTCTCCATTTGGTTGAATTTTATTAAAATGTTTAGCTAAAAATATGTAGAAACATTTCCATAACCGATTTCTTAAATTCTTAAAGAGAATTCTCCCCAGGGTTGATAATTCAATCAAATTCTTTTGCTCAAAATGTGTGGATTTTGGCACCCCCACTGACTAGAAAACTTTCGCAAATATTTCGCCCTGAACTCATTTTAATTATGCGTATGAACCGCGCCCCGCCCAGCATCAAATAATAAAGCAGCAGTAACCGCAATCATAACAACAATTTGACGACGGCTACTGCGGCTCCATATTTGTCAACGTCGCCCCAATCTCCGCCTTCGCCTCCAACGCCACCAGCAGCTCCATTCATTCCCATTCAATTCGATCTTCTTCAGCCGCACGACACTCTGTGTTCGCTGTTAAAAAGCCATAAAAAATACAAAAGAGCCAGCCACGCACAGAATAATGCAAAAATGTAAAAACAAATTTCGCCGGGCGAGAGCCGGAGCCATTTATAATAAATTCATAATTATTATAATTCCAATGCATCTGCAATTTATGGCGCTCGTTTTGGTTCGGGGGATGGACTGTAAAATTGTTATTTTTTTCACTCTTTCTTTTTTGGGTGGGCAATTTTTTCGCCAATTATTTATTTAAACTACTTAATTTTATGCTTAAACAGCGTTCGCTAAATATTTTTCATACACAAAAAAATGTGGTAAATAAAACATTTTCCGTTTTGCGGAAAAGAGACCCCAAAATGGTTGGTCACTTGTTTTTTGTACTACATTTTTTTGTTTGTCGGTTTGTTTAAATATTTGTTGCTGGGGCGGCCGTGCTGCTGCGCTTGCAGTTGCTGTTGCAGTTGCATTTATGCATTTCGGTTGCCAATGCGTCTGCCGCCGTTGGCCGTGGAAATCGACCAGTTTTCGCATCGCATCGCATCGCAACAAATGGAGCTTATTTTTAGCTTGTCGCTCAATTTATTCGCCTTGTTGCAAAGCCTGCGGCCAAAAGGCTTTTCATTTTGGCCGCAGTTTTGTTTTCACATGCCCTCTATTTTTAGCAGCTCAAACTATCTTAACTGATATCGTCAAAAGCCAACTAGATGATTGATTGTCAATCGTAAATTTGGGAGTATTCCAGTTTGATAAATCGATTTTTTGAAGGTAGCAACTGAAAAAACTAGCAACTGAAAATATTTTGGATAGAAAATAAGATAAAAGCAATAGAAATTTGTTGCACAATATTTTACCATCAGGTTTTGGTTAATATTGCAGCTAAAATTTGTTGTATTTTTAGATCAGAATGTAATAATACAGGAAAATATTCAAACACATTATTATTTATTTAGAGATATTTCCGGGGGTTTCACGTTGCAGTCGTGCAGGCTCCATGAATAATGTAGCAGGGAAAACTGGAAAATAAAATCAATAGATGTAAGGTATAAATGCAATTTATTTTTCAAGCTGAGGTTGAATCTTAGGTTCCATCTTTAACTTCTTTTTAGATCATAATATGCTAAGGCGGGAAAGTATTTAAATTCGAGTATTTCGATACAATATTCTTCTTAAAATTTAAGGTGTTTTCTGAAATTTGTCCATAACTAACTGAAGATATGTTAGGGAGAATATGGGATAATACACTCGATAGCTTTAGGGTTTAGTGGACATATTTTTTACAGCTCTAAATCTGAATTAAGAAGCTATTCTTAGATCGAAATCTAACAAATCAGGAAGCGATATTAGAGATATTTCCCTGAGATATTTGTCCGAAAAACCTCGATACAAAACTATTAGACCTAAGATGTTATCTGAAATCTATTTTTCCAGCTTGTACTCCAAGGTTCAATCAACTTTTTTTTAGATCATAATTCCCTGAGGCAACTATGGAAACACAATATTCTATATATTATCTCAAGATATTTCATCAAGGGTATTCCACGTTTCGGGGCCCTTGCGTTCTTTCACTTGATTACTCGTGTATGTTCCATGAAAATCCGCTTCGACCAGCTTCAATGTTAAATATTCAACAAATAATAATAATGAGCCCGGGCGGGAGGAGGGATCTGGGGAGGAGAGGGGGGCAGGGCTATTTTGCTGGGCCTGGGCCCAGGGGCAGGAGGCGGGGGGCAAGGTGGTGGCGAGCAAAAAATAAAAATAAATCGCAAACCGGTTGCCAACATTGTCTGCTGTGCAGTCGTCTCTGTACTTTGCAGGGGTTTCGGCTTTTGGTCTGGGTGGATGTGGATGTCGATGTCGATGTGGATGTAGATGTGGACGTTGCTGTGGCTGTTGCTGCGGCCGTTGCTGTGGCTGTGATGTGTTTGTCTGTCTGGCATCGGATCCCAGAGCAATCGGACCCGGGAGCCGGGCAGGGATCGCGGAGGAATCCGGAATGGAAGTCAAAGTCGTTGCGCAGTCGCAGTCCCACAAAAAAAGAACAAAACAAACGGCTTGCGGCACATTTGTTGCGCAAAAAACCGAAGAAAACCAGGGGGGAGATTGAAAAAGAGCACAAGAACTCTGAAATATTATATAAAGCATAAAAATAATCATCGAAAATAATCACAACAAGCACAGGTAGATTAGTTGGAGCGGACAGAGCCATTGTCATGGTTATTCATGGAAAAGCTGTTTATTTCGATTCACTAATAATGTTCAATAATCTGTGTTATACCAACAACTGGAATAACATTTACCTTGGCAGCTGGAACTACGCTTTGTAGCTGTCCCAATCCCTTGATGCCTCATCTCAAAAACAGAACATACTATATTCTGCCAATCAAGATTAAAGCGTAAACTGGCTTTGAAAATGCGAATGAACCGCAGACAGTTGTAGATAAATCAGCAATTCAAAATCAAAAAATATAATCCACTCGGATTTTTCCGCCCTTTTGCTGGGGGCGTGACTAATCCAATCGCAATTTCAATACGACTTTCGCTACGTTTATATAATCGCCAGCAGACCCGATTTTGGACTTTGTTATCGGGCCAAGAATTAAAATTTCGAGTCGCAAAATTGTTGGAATTTCATGTTTTTAAAATCGAGCTTTTGTTTGTTGTGGCGGCGCCAACAGGTTTATGTCTTTTTTTCAGGTTTTTTATTTTTTCGTAACTGTTTTGTTATTTTTGTGGTTCGATTTTTTTCGGCTTTACGTCGCCCGCTTATCGCTCATAAAATTTCCAAATTTATGCTAATCTCGTTTAATAAACTTTTTCGGTTGCGGCCGCTGCCATTCATCGTGTTTTTCTGGTTGTTCGCAGACGAAGAATCTAAACGGAATACATTGCACAGCACGTTTCTTGAGCTCTCGAGCTCCTAGTCCGCGATCTGTGATGTTTTAAATTTCGCCAGCTTATCACTGTTGATTTGTTTTGGTTTTTTCCTGGTCTCTGATAAGCTTTTCGCTCTGTTGGCCACGTTTCTGCAAAATCAAAAATCGAGTCAGGGTTTTCGTTTATTTTCCCCATCTAGCACAATGATTGAGTGGCTTTTTGTGTTGATAAGAAGCGGTTGAATTTTGTGGGTCGCCATTTATGTTGCCAGCTCGGTTTACGAGGCGTATGAGCATTTTCTAATCGCGCATACGCCATGTGGGGTCCACTTTGTGATGGCTGACACAGGCCCTGCCTTAAATCCCTGGCCATCTGCGGCTGATCTCGGCTAATTGCCACGTAAATCAGCTTAGCAAAAAGCCCCGACTGCGGCTTCTAACCTGATGGATCTTCGCTATCTCGCTGGCTATTTGCTGGGCAATATTTTAGCCCGCAGGGATTTCCATTTTGCATTTTGCATTTTCCATTTCCACATCTTCTGCCGCGCTGCATCTGCTGCTGCCAGCTGTCAGTTGGCGATGTGATAAGCGCGATAAGCAAAGAGCGATCTCTTTCAGCCAACTAGCCATACAGCCATCCAGCCGTCCAGCCATTTAGCCGGCCAGAAAAATGGCCTGTGGGCAGGTCTCGGGACCGGAGCAGCCCCCCCTTTCGGGTTGTCATGTGATGTTCGCTTGTTCTTTCGCTCGGCTGATCTCTCCTCTCTGCTCGCCGCGCTGTTTTTCCCCGTGTTTCTATATTATTATTAGCAAAAACCTAAGACACACGACTGGCAGGCGATGGCAAAAAGCGGCAACAGTGACAGTGGCGGCTGAAAAGGTGAAATATTGAGATTTACAAGGCCAGCAGGGAAACAGCGAAAACTACAAAGATGCCGAACTAAATGTTTCAGCATAAACATGTTTCTGGATTAGCAAGCATGCTAAATGTATCGTTATAAGCCCAGAGTTTGAGCTTATAGATAGTACCTTGGGTACAAATGGTATATTAGGTTTGTAACCGAGAAAAACCCTACAAAATACGCAGATCGAGTTTTGCTTACGTAATTTGCTTATAACAATATTTTCTTCGACATGGTATGAGTTAGGAGCATAGTTTTTGAGCCTCCTATTCAAAATCATTTAATTTAATGATATGAGAAGTTTCAGAAAAATTGAACAACAAGTAACGAAGATACTGGAAATTTAAATTTAACCCGCCCTTTGTCAGTGTCATTTCCCGATGACATGGTAT
The DNA here is from genome assembly GCA_021223825.1 of Drosophila ironensis. NCBI lineage: Eukaryota > Metazoa > Arthropoda > Insecta > Diptera > Drosophilidae > Drosophila > Drosophila ironensis. The sequence continues at coordinate 1,689,806 of JAJJHQ010010226.1, forward strand.
CTCGTTGTCGATAAATCTCGACAACAGCGTTCTACTTGTTATCGTAGAAGGTGCGGCCTTCTAGTTGCGATTTAAAGTCCCTCGACCAGGGGGAGGATGTTTGGCAGGGAGCCGGAGGAGCATTCGTTAGCCGGGCCCGTGGATTCCGCCTGTTCTGAACATCGTTTTGCTTTTTTGCATACATTTATCGGCGCCGCTTGCAGGCTCCTTGTTGTTGGTCGGTTCCTGGTTGTTTTCCCTGCATACGAGAGGGGCAGTTGTTGTGCCTCTCGGGCGAGACAGGTGTGTGTGCTGGCTGGCACACACAGCGTCTGCCAGCGTCGTCGTTACTTGTATTTTTTTATAGTCAAGCTCTTTTTTTATGCGTTGTCTATCGCTGATCTTACATCTAAATAGGCTGCTGCTGCTGTTCCTGTTGCTGTGGCTGTTACTGCAGTTGTTGTTGTTCTATATGGCTTGTTATTGCAGTTCCGCTGGGCCCCCTTCCCTGTGGGTATTACCTTTTCTCTGGCCAGACCACAACAACCTGATTTCCCAACCCGTCTCGAGCCCCGCCACTTAGCAAATGTTTAAAAATCATTCTCGTGTTTATTTTAATTAAAGCACACACATATTTAATTTGATCTCTCGATTTGATTATGGCCGCGCTCGGCGTTGTTGTTATCAATTGATTTGAGCAATGTTTTGCATATTTATTTGTTTGAGAGCAAAGAGCAAAGTGAGGGAAAATATTTAAAAAGCCAAAACGTGTTTAAACAATTTATTTTGGCACGGAGCTAAATAAAAAAGTGGAAGGGTGCGAAAAGAGTAGGTGACAATTCGTTTGCAAATGTTTTTTCCTATAACATACAAGCGAGACCTCAAAAACTGCTCTTTTTTTCGGTATTAGAAAAAATGCTAAAAAATAAATAAACACACATCATGTTTGTTAAATATTTACCCTTTACATCTGCGTTAAAATATTGGTGATATCCTTTATGGTTCACTTGCTATTCGGCCTCAAAGTTTTTGTCAGAATGCAGCTCTCTATTCAGTATTAAATATTTAATAAATATAGGAAAAATGCTAGAAAATAAATAAATACACATCATGTTTGTCTAATATTTACACTTTTAATCTGCGTTTAAATATTGTTGATATCTTTTATGGTTCACTTGATATTTGGCCTCAAAGTTTTTGTCAGGCTGCGGTTGAGATAAGCTGTGTGTTCTCTGTAAATAAATTTGTTGGTTACTAGGTAATTAATTGTATTTGCAGTGATTTGCAAATGATTATATTCGTTACAGGGCATTTGTAGATTCGTTTTCTGGATTTCTATATTGTTTACGCATTATGCCAACCAGCCATTGACCTCGTTCTGATCTGTTCTCATTGTTAATTGCTGTTTTCGAGTAGACGCCTAAGCCCAAGTGTTTACATTTTCATTTATATAATATACTCGTAATATTTCCATATTCCATTTGCTATTAAATCGCAGTCGGTTGTGAGTAAGTATTCACTTATCAGGCGGATTTCTTCCTAATCTCTGGCCACTTTTTGTTATCACTGCTCTTTGGCCGCCTCCCTATCTGCGGATCCCCTGATGCACGACCCCCGGCCCTCTGCCCGCCCTTCGTGCCCCATTATCCAGTTATCTAGACCGGGGTCAACATTAGCCCACGTCTAGGCGTCTTATTCTCCGACAGACGTGACAAAATTTGCATGTCGATTAAATCGCGGCGGTGTCTCGGTCTGGGGTCTGGGGTCTGGGGTCTCTCCGGGCCCGGTTGCTCCAACTAATCGCAGATCTCCGAGCTTTGGGCCAGCATTTTTTGTGTTTGGCGCATTGTTTACCAGCGATTTCCTAGTGTCATTTCCCATCTTTCCTCGGTCGCGCTTGTCCAGCATTTCCGTCGCAGCTACACAGACGGGCAGACCGCCAGACGGGCAGACGGGGAGACGGACAGACGGGCAGACGGAGAAAAACAAGCAGTGGCGCGGGAAAATGAGAGAAAAGCCGGGAGACCGGGGGAGGTAATATAGTTTACACCTGGCACAGGTGACGGGCAATGACGACTTGCTTCACTGGTTAGGCTTGCAAAAAACTCCACTATACTTGTGTTTATAAAGTGAAATAAAAAGCGGAGGGGGTTCGTCGCAGTCTGGTTCTGGTTCTGGGTCTTGAACTCGTTTGCTTCCTTCCTATTTGCTTAACGGTCGCTCCAACTCTTTTTCCCCATCGGAGCTTCGAAGCTTCAGCCTTTATGTTATGTTCTCCCCCCAAACGCCAAGTGCTTTTCTTTGGCCAACAATCAACGCTAATTGAGCAGCAGACCCCGCAAAGTCTAATAACAATTCAAATTTTTAATAATAGCCTTTAGCTTGTCATTATTTTGACAATATTTTTTGCCAGAAAAGCCGAATAATAATAACGCAGCGGTGTGGGGAAAAGCTTGTTAAATATTATAATGAAATAGAGGGCGAGGAATTTGCTTGCCAATAAGTGTGATAGCTTTCTAAATTTGTATGAAAACTCTATGCATTTTCTATTTACTGGCCGATTTTAGCCACAAGCATGCTAATTTGCATTCCCACGCTCTGGAATTCCCTTTCAAAAACTGAATTATTCGGCAATTTTTCATATCCAATGCGAGATTGAGATTGCAATCAAATGAGCGATTGGCCATACAATTAATTTGATATCTTCGGGCTGCCAACTTGGCCTCCAATTCGCTTAATTCAGCCCACTTGAAACTATATACATATATATGCATTCGCACATGTTTGTCTGCCTTCCCCGTCGTCGTCGTCGTTCAGTTGTAGTTTTTTGATTGACAGCTGTTGTAATTCAAAACTTGACATTCGTTTTATAGGGCAGTTTGATAATGACGCTGCATGCGGGGCAGGCAGCTTCTGTTTATCTGTCTCGCTTTCCGCCGGCTTACAACTTAATCTTGATCCTCCCCAGTTGCCGCTTTTCCAGGGCCCCACAACTTTCACACGCGATGCTTGGCGATGACGACAAAATCTACGAAAAATTCTACATACTCGTACAATTGCTGGGCTTGTTTTGAATTTCAGCGGCTACTCGTGTTGAGCGCTGCGAGAAATTCTAGACGTTTAAATGTCACTGTTGTTGTAGGCGTTGTTGCTGTTGCAACGCGGCTATGTTGCTGTTGCTGCTGCTGTTGCTGCTGCCGCCTGTCAGTGCGCATGAGTGAACATTGAGCAGCAGCAGCGCAGCAGGGGCAAAAACAACAAGAAAGCACAAACAACAAAGTCAACGTCAATTGTAAATTTTGCGCGACATGGCGGCAAAAAGCAATAGCAACAACAACAACAATAGCACCACCCACCGCTCAGAAATCTTTCACCCCCCCACGCTTTTCCTCGCTTTCCCTTGCCGCGGAATTTCCACCTGGTAACTTGGTGTGTTGTAAATGATATTGTCGTCACACCAATACCCCGAGTGCCGTGCCCGCAGAAGTAGAAGCGGCAGCAGCAGACGCAGGCATTTGCATAGTGACTGCCACAATGTTGTTATTGTTTTACCCCCCCTTTCCTTCCGCTTCCATTCGCCACGGTTCCCAGCACCACCCCCTTTTCCGGCTTTCCATCCAATTCCCGATTCGCCTCAAAATGCATTGCCCCACGCTAAATAAAAGCCTAGATAACGCTGGCAGTAATACACTCTATAAAGAATACAAATAAATCGACAAACCTCTCAAATGTAAGCTTCTAAAACCCTGTTTCTAAGGTTTCATTTAGTTTGGATAATATTCATTGCTTTTTATTCGCCTTGCGAATTTAAAAAAAAAAAAGATTTTTTCTTGCCCAGATCTCCGAAATGATTATAGCAAGGAATATAACTCTCTTTGCTTACAGTTCAAAATTTTAGAATCTAGCCATTTATCAAGTTTTAAAAAGATCGGACAAAAAACAATGAAGATATGGAAAAACTAATTGATAAATAAAATAAGGTACATACTCGTAGTATCTCGATGTCGAGAAATTGCGACTACAGCGTTTTAACTTGTTTAACTGATATTTGTAAGCTTAGCAGATGTCCTCCCCCTATGAGTTGTTCTTGAAATATGTTTTGAAATCATTCCTCCTTTCACTCTCTATAAAGAATACAAAAAAATCTAAAATTAATGCTTCTTAAAACCGGTTGTAACTTGTACTAGGTTTCCTCTTTGGTTGAAAATTGAAATATTTATAAACTTATCAGATGTCCTCCCCCGCAGATTTGCTCTTGAAATACTTTTTGTAGCTCTTCTCCACCTTTGACAGATCCAGAGCATTTCAGCTTCGCTGAGGGCTAAAACAATTACCCATCTGCCGCTGACTCGGCCGACCTCTTGTCTTTTAATACCCTTCCCGTGGAACCCACCTTGCCCCCTGATTCGGTTTGTTGTTGTCGCAGTCAGCGAACTATAAAAAGCGTACATTGTTGCGCCTCCCACTCGAAAGCCTGCCCCTTGTCTGTCTGTCTGCCGCGCGTTGCTCCCTGAAAATCTCTCACTTTTCCACCCCCCATCCAGCCAGCTGCCCCCCATTGTTGCTTTGCTTATTTTTCTTGTTTTAATTGGCGCACGCAAATTGTGCACGTAACCTCAAAGTGGCTATGAGCTCGAACCCTCAAAACCCAACCGCTTTTCACCTACCCAACTTGCAGCAAGCTCGCAAATGATGATGACGATGATGATGACGATGGGAATGACGTAGATTTTGCCGGATGCATTCCCCGCTTTGGCTCATTATATAGCCGCCTTCCCCCCCCCCCCACGTTTGGGATGCGAGGTGGTCGGGGAGGAAGGTGGGCTTTTGGAACGGGCACGCGACCGGCGACTTGCGATGTCGAGACTTGGCCGCTTAATGAAATATTAGAAGCTGACAGGGCGACGAAGACGACACCCAGGGTGCTCTGAAGGGGGTGTGGCCGGGTGGCAGGGTGGACGGGTTGACCAGAAACGTAGCTGCTGCTTCACGTAATTATAACGTAACGTGCACAAGAGACGAAGCGACAATGTTGCCATCGAGAGTGTGAGTTGCATGAGTTGTAGCTGTAATTAATGAAACGTTTGCAGCCAAGTCACCTCTACCCACCCCTCCGCTCCCTTGTTCTCCGCCTAAGCTTTCTTCTGCTTGTCACCGGGTCTCATTTTTTGTCGTCTCCTCGGCAACACTCGAAAGAAAAGTTTGCCAAAATACTTTACTGTCTTTAAGCCATTTCGTTATATTTTATAAATCAATCCAAATATACCCATTGTTGCGTCCGTGGATCATAGCTTTCAATAGGTGAATGGATAACTTAGAGAAATTATTT
>JAJJHQ010010226.1:1695388-1789085 GCA_021223825.1 Drosophila ironensis
GGCGTTTTTTAGGGAGTCTAATATGGAAAATTATTACTATTATTATATTACATCCGGGGAGCTTGGTTTTAAAATATAGGCTCTCTCACTTCCGTAGCGCGTAGCTCTTTATAGGTGAGAGGGTAACCTATTAAAAATGTTACTTGTTTTTATTACTTTCAGGGATCTTAGTTATCTGAAAGAATTTTTAAAATCGGTTCAGTTCTTTTCAAAACAGAACTACTGCTTCGTTAGCTCTTATTTTTTCTACCATTACATTCAGAGTTACAGATTTTTTTAAAACCCTATTTTAGATTTTTCTGTTTTTTTTTAGCCTTGTAATTTATTACCTTATTTTTTATGTTATATTTTTTCCCTCTGATTTAAGGTCGCTTTAGTTTTTTTCACAGTGCTGTAGTAGCGTAAGCGTTGTTTACGGAAATGTTGAGACAGCGCAAGCCAAGCAAGCGACCTCTTTATTGAGCCCTCACCCTGCACTCTCACCCACTTCCTCCTGCCCCTGCCCTAGGTCCTCAACCCTCTCCCCCCCTTGCCAGGGAGCTGTCTGCCTCGGCTTCTTCGTCTTCCTCTTCTTCGTTGCGCACTTGACGCCGCATTGTGCAATGTATTGACTTTTTACACGTGACAGGCAATTGACGAGTTGCCATTGTTGTTGCTGCCCGCTCGGCTTGCTGTGTTGTTGCCGGCATGTGTCTGGGGCATCGCACGTCTAATTGCCGTAGCCATAGCCGTAGCTGTTGCTGTTGCTGTTGCTGTTGCAATTTCAGTTGCAGTGGCAGTGGCAGTTGCAGTTGTCTGACCCTTTGCCGGCACATGTCTAAGTGAATAATTATGAATACGCTCGTAGATTCCCTGGACGGCAACCCATCGTGCGGTTGAGGTTTGCTGAAAGACTTTGCAGGTGCGAACGCGAACTGGAGGTGTCAGGCTGCAGCGGATGCGGCTACTGTTTCGGCTTACCAATTGTTTGGTGGCCAGAGATGGTTGCAACTGCAGAGGGATGCCAAAAAGCGCATCTGCTGCTCATCATTTTGCGAAAGTTGCCGCCGATTTGGCCCCGGCAACAAGTTCAATTCTCTCTTTTTCGACTGGTTCAGTGCAACTTGTTGGCATTGCCTGTTTTAGTGGGCAATTGCCGCCGGCCACGCCCCGACAATCGCCTACTTTGCGCCTCAATTATGCCAATTGCCGCTGCAGCGAAGCCATGACCTTAAAAAGGCAGCATGGAAATTGTCTGAGTCGCTGCCTCGTTTCAGTTGCCGCCGCCTTCGCAGCCCCTCCCCCGAGTGCTTTTCCGCCACTCGGCGCTTCTTTGAAAACGCTGCAGCTGTTTGATGTGCGTGGCTGTCGTCGCAGTTGCTGTTTCTGTTGCAGTTGCCGGTGCTGTTGTTTTCTGGCGATGTCTGCCATCGGGCCATTTGTGTCTGCAGACAGAGAAATGGTAGAGTTTCTTGGGATAGGCAAAAAACTGTTTTAATAAAATAATCTACAAGTCCCCTTACAAGTCATTCCTAATAAAATTTTATGAGGAAATTTCTCTTAGCCCTTTTATCCAAGTATACATTTTGGCTGTCCATTAGTCGCCTCGGTTTTTTGCGAGTGCTTGGCGCGGGTTATGCAACTCTTAGCCAAAGCATTTTGGCCGGCCACGAGCGGCAGAGAAGGGAGGAGAGAGCCAGCGAATTTTGGTTAAATATTTTAAGTGGTTCTTGCCATGCGCTCTAAGGTTGGCTCGAAACTTAACGCATTTGACCCACTAACAAAGAGGCAACGGTCTAACAGCGCCCGCCGAGATGGCCAGAATGTTGGCCAAGGGAAGGTGTCCGTCCGTCCGGCGGCGGAAAATCGGACCAGACCAGACCAGGCCCGACCCGACCAGACCATGGCCAAGCAATTTTCCATCGGTTTTGTTTTTCTGTGTCTCTCAGCCATTCGCATTTTCAAGTTAATTACGCCTCGCATTGTTGTCATTCATAAGAGTTCTTGCCGATACAGGGCAGGGGGTTTTCAAAGGGGCCGGCAGCCTGAGGACAGATGAGTCAGTCACCTTGCCACCAAAACAAAAAAAGAAAATTATAAAAGAAAATTGTCTTGTGCCCCTCTCTGCAGATCAGAAATCCAATTGAAATCAGTTCACAACTCATGCAAATTTCGCTAGAAATTCATCCGAAAAATGGTCGGCGTTTTTTCCGTTTCATTTTTATACCACTTACCTTAAGGTACAAATGATGTGTTAAGTTTGTGCCAATGTATGTAACATGGAGAAGGAGGCATTTCCGATCAGCATTTATAGCCGAGTCGATCTAGCATTGTCCGTCTGTCCGTATGAACGTATGGACACGTCGTTCTCCGAGATGGTAAGAGCTAGAGACGTAATTCTTTTTGATGTTGGTCCGTTATATATGTACGCATATCTAGTTTATTTCAAACTTTTGCCCCGCCTTTTAGCGCCTTTGCAATGTGCCTAAAACAATATTTCCGAGATGGGAGTAACTAGCGACATAATTCCTTTTGTTTTAGGTGCGTTTAGTATACATTCAGAATATGTCTATATTGAAGTTTAGCGACATTTTCATAATCGTACAGTAAATAATGATGATACGAGGCTTGGAGAAAATGGATACATGGTATCTTATTGTCGGGAAATCTCGACTACAGCGTTTTTACTTGTTTTTATTTCATATTTTTTCATTCAGACTGGGGAAATGTGGTGGGCGTGGCGTTGTCGTTGTCGTCGACAAGCGACAAACAAATTTGACTGCCAACACAGCGGGGAAATTCTGTTTTTCTTTTTTGATATTTCGGTGAACATTTCTTTTGGTTTTGTCAGAAATGTATAAAAAATATTCGGCCGCAAAGTGCAAACAAGTTGAATATTTTGTAATTTATGGGAATTTTCATTTGTTATTGCTGTTGGTCTAGGAAATGTTTTTGGCCAGCGGTCATTAAGGGGTACCATTCGAATTGGCTTAGAGAATGTCCGGTTAAGAGGCCGGCAGGAAACATATTCACAGAATTAAAGGAAATTATCAAGGCAATAATAACAATAATACCATATTTCTTAGAAAAGTTTTCAAAGTTTAATATCTTTTCCTTTGAAAGTCCAATCCAGGGCATCTGTTAGTCACTTGCATTGTCCAGTTGTGCGTACATATATAATATATATTATTAATACGTGTATAAGTACACCTTTTTGTGTGCGACCGCCTTTGGTGTTTCGATTTTCTCGTCAGCGACAATTAGCCGACGTGGCCGTCTTTGTGGTCTTTTAAAAATACACGGGAATGAATAAATCAAATTTATGTGAGCGAAAATAATGATTATATTTTCGGTTGATATATCTAATGTGCTGAGCATTAGTTTTTCTCCTCCCAGCATTGCGTATACGCGATGTTATCCCATTTTTAATCGCCTTTGTAAAGATCTAAGAGATCAAAAGCTAATATTCTAATGATGCTGATGGCTTGAATGCAGAGTTTACAGATGAATTGAAAAGATTTCCCCCGGCAGCCCAGGACGTGAAACAACCCCAACCAGTTTGTGCGACCGCAGAAGCCAACCCCAATGCAAAAGACAAAAGCGTAAATTGCGTTGCTCGACAAACAAAAAGTGCGTAAGGGCCGAAAGACAAAGCAACACCTTGGGCCATGTGTGTGCCTCTATGGTTATATATGGTTATATGGCCCGGTAGATGTTGTCAAGGAGGGTTGTTGCGTCAAAGTTCTGAGTGCGCGTTTGTGTGCTTAAGCTGCCATTATATCATTTTCTAATAGACTCGGCCACTAGTGGGGATACTTACAAGATACCGGAGGTATCCCCTTACCATTAGAAAAGTGCGTAACGAGGTTCTAAGTTTTATTTTCACCCCGCCCCAATTTTGGTCCCAAGCTCCCTTGTGCTTTTAGAGTTCATCAACTTTTTGCGCGGCCCCTCGTTCCCCTCGTAATTTATTAGATTTTTCCTTTGGTAGCTATCGTCATAAGATCTGTAAATAGCTGCTACTCTTCCGACCCGACCCGTTGGCAACCCAGGAGTTCCCCCGTTCGATATCCAAGTATAGTATGGCAGGAGCGCAGGAGGGTAGCGGTATTCGGAGCAATGCCTGAAATATCCTTGAAAGGTTAAAGACATTACCAATGCAGGACATCGTCACCATTGTTGCGGCGCCCCTCGCCCCGCCTGGGCACCTTCTTTGGCTCCGTCTCCTGTTCCGTGCTTGCTGGTGAACTCGTTTTCCAAGCGGTGCGGTCGCTGCCCCTGGCCTTTTGTTGTAGCTCCTTCGCCTTCCATCCAGGCCATTGTTGTGCTCAAGTTCCTTTCAATGACAATGCGTTTGGTGGGCTGCCCGCCTGCCTGCCTGCCTGCCTGCCACCCTGCCCTGTACTGTACTGTACTCTACCGCTCCATGCCACACCGCTGTCCCTAAGCTTTTTTCTGTCGTCATCAGTACAACGCACTCTGAGGAATCCCTTGTGTTTTTGTTGTATTTAGGGTTATGCGAGATGCCAAGACGAAGGAGGAGAAGAATCGTATAAAAAACAGCAAGCGGAGAAAAACAAGCTGGCTTTCCTGGCTCGCATTCCACACGAAAATCAGAGCCCCAGGGTTGGCCACCTCATAAATTTACCCGACTTTGGCAAATCATAAATTTTGCATTTATAGATCGTCGTCTCAATAATATTTTTTTGCTCCCCTCAGTTCGGTTCGGTTCGGTTGTTATTTGCTCATGTGTTCCACTTCGATCTGCGTCTAGAAATGTTGAAAAATCAACAGAGATACTCGTACAAAAGCAAAACTCAGTCAGTCAGTCGCTGCGCAGATGAAAATCGCGCGACTGTATCTGTATCTTTGTGTGTTGGCTGAGATACTTGGGCCCAGTGTGAATTAGTCGCCCCGGAATATATAGCGGCGAGACTTCGGCGGCGACGCCTGCGAATTAATGCCGCCGACATAAATTATAAATTAAGACAATTTTAATTAAAACATTTACTGCGGGGCTTTTCTCATATGCGCATCGTTTTGGGATAAAACTCTATCGGCCCCCCCGTCTCTGCCCCTCCTGCACCGGAAAAAATTGTCACAATTACGTGTTTATAAATAGATTCTTTCCGTTTGCGTATTTGTTAAATATTCCCGATTTTGTTCCCGATGAAGGGCTTTATGTAACTTTATCAGCTTGGGAATGCTTGCGTTTGGTTTTATTTGCTTTTAAATTTCGTTGTTTTTGGCTTTGCTTCGTTTACCGTTTATTTCTTAACGACTCGATATTGTTGCTGTTGTTGTTTTTGTTGTTGCTGACAATTGGCCAAGCGCCAATAATTTCCATAAATTTTATTATACATTTTTATACTGTCATTGCTTCAGCTTTATTTGATTAGCATTCACCGCCCATCTCTCTTTTTTTGCCGCCTCGCACACATTTTGCCTTACTTACGTTGTTGTTGATTCTTGATTAAAATGTATAAATGTGTATATTTTAAAATATACACAAATATGCATACATACGTATAGGTTTAATTATTTGCCCCAGGTCTGGGCTCTCTCTTTAGTTATTGTTGCCTTTATTTGTTTTTTATTTGGTCGTGCTTCCTTTGCATTGACTTTGCCGCTTATCGCCCCCCGAGTTGTTGTTCGACGGAATTGGGGTTTTGTTTTTCCTAGACTAATTTTTATTAGTATACGTAACAAGTTTTGTCTGGACTGTCGCCAGCTGAAAGTTAATAGTTTTTGTTGTACATTTTTCGCCTCTCGTTTGATAACGAATTTAGCGCCATATCTACAAAAGTCAAGTTGGCTCTCGTTTGCTTTTATTCGCTTTTTTTCCCCTATGATAAGAGTTGGGTTCTCGCTTTCTGTTCTTAAAAAGAACGAGGGTATATTTAATTTGTACGAATGTATGTAACAGGCAGAAGAAAGCGCTTTCGATCCCATAACAAATGTATACTCTTGATCAGCATAAACAGCCGAGTCGATAGAGCCATGTCCGTCTGTCCATCTGTCCGCTCGTCCGTATAACCGCCTCGATCTTCGAGACTCTAATAGATATAAAAAAAATAAATGCATATCCAGAATTATGTGACATCACCTTAGTCCAAGTTTGCTTTTAAGATTGTCTACCACCCCCCGCAACCCAGCAAACCGCGAAATTTTGTGGCGTTTACAATATTACCACTAAAGGCTCCACATTCAGATAGTATATTGGTAAAGCCAATACCCATCTGTGTTGCGAAAATCAGCTGGTTACGCCCACTTCCGCCCGCACAAATGACAAAACCAGCTTCTCCATAGAAACATGCCGCACATAAAAACAAGTGGAAACTGTGAACCGGGTATTTATAGTCGAGACACTCGACTAAAATCGTTCCTACTTGTTTTTTTCTGACGACATCCGCATCGGCTGCTTGAAGTGCTTGCTAATTTAGATTTCTGGGGGGGCCGTTTTTTAGGGCAGGGGAACAGAATCTAATCCATATTTCACGGCCTGGAGAGCCAGCCCATTGACAAATGCCGACCACTCGTTGAGGTCAGCGGCAAATGTCATCACTTTAGCAGCAGAACTTCCCCGTCATTGGGTTTCAGTGAAGGGAACCCGAGGGAGGAGCTATGGGATGCGCATTTGTGGATGGCCCCACTGACAAACGAAGGCATTAAAAACTAATTATGCGTGTCTACTTTCGGGCGCGTGTGTTTCAGATGAGATAAGAGGGGATGAGATTGTGGGTGGTCCAAAGTTCAAAGATCATCCAAAGCATTAATGACAGTTTAGAAAAGGAGTTGAGATTGCACAGATACTCGTATAGATCTCTAATTGGAAAAACCACAACGCTTTGGTTTTGAATATTTAAAGTCCACAAAAACACCGAATAATTATAATAGCAAATAATTTAGCTAATATGCCTGCCATTAGGTAAACAACTCTGCCATTAAAACCGCGTATGAAAACAGCAAAAACTATTAGGAATCTTAATAAGCATTAATTAAATAACAATTACAACTAATGCCTTTGGTTTTTACCCTCGGCCACATTATTAAGAGCTCCAGTGCAAATTATCACTCACGTCCCCGTTAGAGGAAGCCCATAAACAAAGTTTTCAGATCCAAAACGGACTCGGACACGGGCCTCAGGCATTATAATGTTAATTGTTGTTCACTTGTTACTCCACACACGCACTCACCGCACTGTATGTGGCATACTATATGCAGAACATTATACTAAATCACCTGTATAATTCTCGTTCCTCTTCTTTATTCTCAATTGCAGGTATGTACAAAAACAATCGCCAAGCAACAGGAGGAGTCGTACGTCTATGCCACATCTACCATGTGGATTTATTTGCCCCATCACCCGGATCGGATCGGATCGGGCGGGAAGTGGAAGTGGAAGTGGTGCAGTGTGGTGTGGTGTGGTGCCTCCGTTCTCTCTGGGGGCCTTCGGCTGTCGTCTTTTGTGTGTGATTTGCACAAAATGACACTCGGCTGGTACATTTCCGGTTCTAAATGCGTAAGTCTAGTCAAATTAAGGCGACCGAGCAACCGAGCGACCGAGCAACCGAGGAGCGGCCAGCGAAAGAGATTCGCATGTAAAGGAGACTTCACCTGCCACAAACACCTGTTTGTGCCGGGACCCTGGCAAAATGTTGCAATTAGATAAGCAGAAATTGTTATGTTGACATTGCCGGGGACAAGATAAATGCCTTGGATTAAGCCAAACATTTCCCTCGCTCGGGCTTGGTTGCATTTGAATATTCTAATTCAATGTGGCAACATGTTGCCCAGTTAGTGCACGCCAAGAAAATGCCTTGCCAATTGGTGGAAATCTTGTAATCTTAAATAATTTTATTATAGGAGAAAATGATGAAAATTTAGCGTATTTCTGGCTGTGTATCCCCTTCTTGTATCTCTGTCGTGTGCCATTATTTGCACTCAAGTGCATCTCTTGGATGTCAAGCTGCAGAGCGTTTTCCACGTCGCTTCGAGGCGCGTTCGCAATTAGTTTGCAATTGGGCCGTGAGACAAGCTCGGAAAAAGAGCTGCCGCCAGCTCATTAAGTATCCCAGCCTGGACACTTGCCGCACCGGCAACAACTGCAAATCAGAAGCAGCAACAGCAGCAGCAGCGCCAGCAGCAGCAAACACCTCGCTAAACGTGAAATACACGAAATGAAATTACAAGTTCCGCTTTTTGGCTATTTCGTTTTGGTCGCTTTTGTGTTTTAGTAACCCAAATGTTTGCCCCGTAGCCGAACGCCGCAGTTTGACCGCCGGCTAGGCACATGTGTCTCAAAGTGCCCCAAAGTGTTGATGATGATGACGGCGTGAATAATGATGATTCGTGTGATGCCACAGCATAGTGGTCAAAAACCGCGTTTATCTTACAATCAAGAGCTATAAATAGATTCGATGTTTATAAATAGTTTAATTGTTTCCTTGCCAATAACAATCTAACGTTTGTCTATTGTTGGAGAATTTTTGGGACTATTCGTTTTGGTTACTTTAAATTTGTTCAAGTTTGGTGTTGGTTAATGATCTTATACCAGAGATTCATATTCTTTCTGATCTTTGACAAGGGGATTAAAAATACCTGTCCTGATACTTACGGTTTTAGTGACATTAAACGCTTATTTTTCTACTCATTTTTCTTTTATAGTTGCAATATGATCGTTGATCTTGTGATCTTATGATCGGTTTGTCAGCTATAACCTTTTAAAAAAGTTTTATTTGTTTATTATTTTGTGCTTTTTTGATGGTTTATTTGTACTAAAACCTTTATATAGATATAGTTTGTAGAGTACAAACATTTTTAACTTTATTTCAACAAACGCTAACTTACTTGGTGAAATTTAATTGATTAATTTTACTCTTTAACGATATTAAAAGTACTTATATGGTTTTGTTCCCAATTCAAAGCCTTTAGTTGTCTCCACCTGCGTAATATGAATCCCTAAGCTTTTATTTAGTGTTTGTAGTATTCGCCCCACTGTGCCTTGGTCAAGCGGGTGTTTGGCGGTCTCACTTTCCGAACCCATCGCTGCTAGTTCGCTCACTCTCCGGCGTTTGCTCGCGGTGTGTGGCTTCGATGGCCAAGCTGCGCTTAAATGTTAATAATTTTTATTGCCGATGTCGTCGTTTGTCGTCGAATTCGATGTCTCGGTCTCAGTCCGAGTCCCAGTCCTAGTCCCAGTGCCAGTCCCAGTCGCCGAGTCTCTGAGACGCAATCGCATTCGTCGTTTGTTGTCGTCTGAGTTCGGCTTGAATATAGTATGTGGAATATATGAGTACGTACGGGTGTTGGTCCCAGTATTTGGCAGGGGTACGGGCCCGAGGTCTGAGCGTTTGAGTCCGACTCGCAGCCTGAACGATGATAATGCTAATGGCGTTCGCCGCTGGGTCATTGTCTGGTCATTGGCCGCGGCGGAGCGTTGAAGTTTTGCGCACATCGACAGAAGAAGGTGGCGCAGAGCCGAAGAGCCGCAGAGCCGGAGTTTGAAGTCAGTCAGCGAATTGCGAATCGCTACACTGAGAGAAAGCGGTGGCATTCAAATAGACTGCTCTTCAAGATCACTACAAATACTAGAAATATATCTTTGGGGATTCAATTGGGAAATTGCATTCAAGTTTTGCTGATTACTCTTAATATTTGCTTCCAATGCAATGTATATTTTCATGGCCCGAGGTGGAAAACAGTCAAGAAAATGTTAATTGTGACACAGAGAGAAAAGAGTGTCACTTAAAAAGATTTATTTTCAATTTAACCAACCATCTCTAACCAATTCGGAAAAAATATAGTTCTTTGAAATATCACAGGCGGAAGGGGGCGTAACCTAAATTCAATATAAATATATTTTGCATATGTACTTAACGCTCCTGAATCAAAAATAATTATGTCTCCAGCTCCTCCCATCTCGGAGAACGACGTGTTCATACATACAGACGGACAAACGAACAGACAGATGGACAGACAGACAGACATACAGACGGACGTGGCTAGATCGACTCGCCTGTTGATGCTGATCTAGAATATATATACTTTGTAGGGCCGGAAAGGTCTCCTTCTCTCTGTTAGGGACTTCAATTGACAAATGGCATTCAAGTTTAATTGATTACCCTCTTTCCGTTTGCTTGAAATGCAATGTACTTTTTCCTGTGCACCTCTGCCTTCAGCCTTCAGCATTCAATATTTATATTAAGTATGCCCGGCGCATGTTGCAATGTTGCAACTGCTGGAATGGGCCAAACCTAGCGACACACCTTGGCAAACGAAGCGGCAGCAAATCCATAGTTTGCATCGCATCGCATCGCCTGACATTGATTCCAGTTTCCGCACACAATGCACTTAGCGAGTTAATTAAAATATTTTGCATTTGCAAATTGCGAATTACAATTGAAAGTGTCAATCACGGGGCCAGAACAGAGCCGAATGCAATTAACAAATCAAAGCCAAGACAGACCAAGTGCATGCCTAAGCGCTCTACATATCTATATCAGCGTTGGTGCAGCGGCGCAAAGATACAAAGATACACAGATACCGCGATGCCGCGCTACAGATTGCCGGGCCAAGTTGGAAATTAGCGTTACAATTTCAAGTCGACTGCTGGCAGCTGCTGCCAAGACGGATAGACAAAGTCCGAGTCATTCATTCATTCAGTCAGTCAGTTAGTCATTCCCCCCGCCACCAGCGGCCCCCTTTGCCCCCTTTGCCTGGCCAAACCTTTTCAAATGGCCTTCGAGTCACACAATCACATTCATCTAATCTACAGTTCCATTCGCGATTTCTTTCGATTCAATTCAATCCGCTGCAAAGCGATGTGTTGCGATGCGATGCGATTCGACTTGACTCGTTGTCTGTTTGTCTCGTTGATTTTTTCGCAGCAGCAGCAGCAGCAACAAGCAACAACAGTTTCAAGTTCAGTTCTTCATCAATCAAGTTCTGACAACTGGGCAGCGGCCCCAAGAAAACTCACTCTGTTCGGATATGCTCTCTATAATCAATTTTCGATTTTCGATTGATTCTGTGCAGATCCAATGGGCTGGCTTGGAATGCGGAAAAATTGGCATTTACATATAGTAGTATACCAATACTAAACCCAGCTAGATTTTATGTTTTTTGGGGTTTTATCACTATCATAGGTATTAACAAATCATTAGCTTTGCCAGATTGTTTATGTTTCTTGTCCGAATACCCACGCAATACTACTCGTACAAGCAATTGATCATTACTTCTGTTATATATGGACACTAGAATATCAATCAATTCGAGACCGTGAAACACAAATCACGTATTGGCCATAAATTGTGAACTTTTGTTGTTCCTTCTCGATTTGACGAGACGAGAGAGCCTCGTGCCAGACATTGGAAAATGTTTGCTAAACTTTCGTAATGCCCGCGTAATGCCCGCCAGCGCATGGGGAGCGGTAGACTCAACAAAGCGTTTCACCGACGGACGGCATCGGGAGATCAGATCTACATACTACAATATATAAACATTGGAAGCATCTGTCGAATTGGCCAACTTGTCTGCCGTCTGGCCGCCTGACTGCCTCAATGTCTGATCAGAAATTTTTGATTTGCCCCGAACTTGCTGCTGTTGCTGCTGCTGTTGCGGGGTTTCGTGAATCAAAGTGCAAAAATAAACAGTCCGATTGCGGGCCCTGCCCTTACTATATGCTAGGTTTTATCATTCCGAGCGGAATAGCAAGAGAACTGATGGCGCTGGCAAAGAAGGGNTTGGAAGCATCTGTCGAATTGGCCAACTTGTCTGCCGTCTGGCCGCCTGACTGCCTCAATGTCTGATCAGAAATTTTTGATTTGCCCCGAACTTGCTGCTGCGGATGCCGCTGTTGCCGCTGCTGCGGGGTTTCGTGAATCAAAGTGCAAAAATAAACAGTCCGATTGCGGGCCCTGCCCTTACTATATGCTAGGTTTTATCATTCCGAGCGGAATAGCAAGAGAACTGATGGCGCTGGCAAAGAAGGGGCCGCCTGAGATACAAGATACAAAGATATTCGGTGAGAGGAGCCAAGCCGAGACAAGACAACGAGAATTGTTGAATAAATAAAATGCGCACTGACTTTTAGCTTGTTTGCTTTGCTAATTTATTTTCGAATATGATGTAGAGCTTTTAAAATAAACAAAACAGTCCAAACAAAAAAAATAAAGAAGGAAAGCGCAAAAAAAAAACTTTGAACAGTCTGCGATGGGCACGACGACGATAGGCGTTGAAAGAAACAAACTGGCAACGAGATGGATACAGTGCGTTTCGTTAATGCCAGGCAATAGATTCAATTAAAAAGAAACCCAGATCTAAATCTAGATCTGGAGAAATATAAAGATTTTAGGAAGTATTTCCTTGATGCTAGCGCTCATGTTATATATTTGCTGCATGATTTGCCATAATTCGCCACTCGCTTTCACTGCAATCGCCTTGAACTGATTAGATGTGACCGAAAAATAAGAACGTCCATCATAAATATCACCCATACGACTCGTTGACCGATAACTGGCCTAACCGCCGTGCCCAAGGTCGGCGCATAGTTTCTTCTTTCAGCTCGCTCGTCTTTCGCGGGTACTTTTCCGATATTTAGCACCGTTTGGACCAAGCCGCGTCCCAGGCGCTAACGAAGGCGCTAATTAGAGACACGTTTCCCTCGACCAGCAAGAGCCGAGCAAAAAAGCCAGGCCAAAACCAAAACCAAAACCAAAAACAATAACAATAACAGAGCCGCCAAAGCCTTGCCAGACATGCAGCATTTGGCGTGATCAGCTCGTGGGCAGATGTGAGCTGTCAACAAGCCATCCGTCCCGACCCGATCCGTTCCGTTCCCATCCGATCTGATCCGATCCGTGCTGGGTGGCCGCGAGGGGTTGGTTGGATGGGTTTAGTGCTGTGTTTTGGGTTTTCGCTTGGGGACTGGGAATTGGGATTTCGGGGGGATGGGAAAGTGCCAAGTGAAATAGATAGACAGATTGTCACACGCAATGGCCAATACAGTGGGGTAAGTGGTGGGGAATGCAAGGCATTTAACGCTCACGGAATTCATCGCTAATTAAATTTGCTTCAATTAGATAATCAAAATTCCTATAGAGATTCCGTCGGAGTCTCGTTGGGTAAGCAATCAGCTCTTTTGGGTTTGTAAACTTTAATTGTCTTGCTGAAATTCCAACTTTTTAATCTAAGCATAACTGATTAATGAAGTGGCAATCAATCGCGGATGGGAACTTATTAATTCTGTTAATTATTTCTCAGACTTGTTGAAGTCTGAAGCAAAATTTATTTAATCCAATAAAACCAGAATTATTCACAATTAATATTGATTGATCATTAAAATTAGAAAGTCTAGCTTGTGTCTAGAGATATTGATATTGATTCTAGAAAATGCGTGTAATCAAAAAGTCTAGCTTGTTTTTAGAGAATATTCATTGTGAACAAAATCAGTCAGATCAGAAATCCAGAAAGTATAGCTTTTTTCTAGAGATATTGATATTGATTGTGTATCTACAAAATTTGGAAAATCGGATAGTCTAGCTTGTTTTTAGAGAATATAGATTGCGAATCTTCAAAATCAGAAACTCTAGCTTGTTTCTAGGGATATTAATATTGGTGGTGTATCCACAAAATCCGTAAAATCGGATAGTCTAGCTAGTTTTCCGAAAAGCATTACTCTTGGGTCACGAAATGTATAAAGTGTAGTTTTCTCTCGTTGAATTGCATAGAGGTTTTAGCACTTTTGAACCACTGTCCCAGCCCGAGGAGCTCTTAACGAAGTGCGACAATCAATCAGCATCAAGTACGACAACAACAACAACGAAGACGTCGGTCAGCAGGTCAAGCCCGCTAGGTGGCGCTATTGATGTTGCTACTGCTGCTGCTGTTGTTGCAGTTGCCTTTGTTGCTGCCCCCGTTGCTGTTTGTCTAGACTTTGTTTTGACTTTATGCTATATATGCTAATTGATGTCAGCAACTTGTTTTGCCATTGCAAATTCCCATTGTGATTGCGATTGCGCTGCGTCGTTGCTGTTGGTTTGTCTAATTTGAAAATTGCATTGGCCTCCACAGGCAGTTTTCTTTTTCCCCTCCCCTACCCAATCCCATCTCGATTTTTTCTCTATTTTTTCGCAGATTGCAAACTTTTTATTTGCTGTTTTTTTTTGGGTTTTGCCTCTGGACCCACGCACAATAATTTTCGCAACCGCTTCAACTGTAAACACGAGACGCGTCGCAATGTCTGCGACAGCGCTGGGAAATGTGGCATAACCGGGAGAAGGGGCAGAGCCAGGGGCGGTGGCGGTGGCTGTGGCAGGGGCAGCATTGAGGGGCAGTTTCCAGGCGGGGGTGTGCCAACGAACTTGCCAGCGAACTGAATGCGAAAACGGCTCCTCGACATAAATATGAAACGTATGTAAAACGAAGGGAAACGCATTGCAATTTGCAAAGCGCAGCGGAAAAAAATATATGCAAGGGGCAAAGCTGCAGGCTACACAATAAAAAATACACAGCTACTCTATATTTTATCAGAATTAGGTCATGAATAAAACATATTGTTATTCTTGTTGCCGTGATATTAATTTTCCCATTGAATTTGCCAGCTCTTGAAAGGGTATCACATACTAAATTTGTTTCTGTGTGGCAAAGCTTTAGTTTTTTTCGATTTTTGTGCAACTAGGGTCTGTCATGACGTTGCCTTGTCAAATGTTTTCCCCCTGTCTTATTTATTTGTTCAAAGTCCCCCTCGAGGCATCTCCCCCTGGTCGCGTATCCTTTCCCACTCCAAAACGTTGCCATTTAGTGAGCACTAAAGCTTTGGAGGGGGAAATTAATTGGCAATGTTGCTGCAGAAGCTGCAGCAGCGGCAACATTGCTGCATCAGCAGCCTCTCGTTGTCATTAGGGTGTTAAAAGGCGTCTGCATTATCATTAGTTGTTGCTGCACAGCTGCCGGTGGGCGTGGCGCAAGAATTTTCCAACATTTTTCATTATTTAATGTTGCTGCAAGTTTTTTATACATACACACTTTTTCAGCCGTTTCTTGTTATACCCGGTTCTTAAAAAAGAACAAGGGTATATTGAATTCGTACGGAGGTATGTTACAGGTCTTGATCTAGGCATGTCCGTCCGTCTGTCCGTATAGCTGTTTGAAGGCCTAGATCTTGGAGACTAAAATAGATAGAGAAATAGTAATTGCATATTCAGAATTGCGTGATACCAGCTCAGCACAAGTTTGTTTTAAAAATCGGCACCCACTGCCCGCACCCCTGGAAACCGCGAAATTCTGTGCCGTCCATAATTTTAATTCTAGGGGCATTAAATTTGGATAATACATTGGTAGAACCAATATCCATCTGTGTTGCGAAAATCAGCCGGTTACGCCCACATCTGTTCGCCCAAATGAAAAAAATGAAACCGAAATACTAATCCATGTTCCAAAAACATGGAGAGAACCTGAGAACCGGGTATTTCTAGTCGAGTCACTTGACTGAAAACGTTCTTACTTGCTTGTATTTTAGCCACGAGGGCAACACTCGACTTTTTCTATCTTTCTATCCCTGAAAATCTTTTTGTGCTGGCTCTGTGGCCCTCTCGCTCGCTCGGGATCTAGCCATCCTGCTCTGGCTGTGCAAAAATTCCCTGGGGCGCTTTTCTTATTTATTTGCGTTATTTATTTCTTGGCGCTGCTTTCGCTTTTGGCAGCGCCAGACGTTGCTGCTGTTGCTGTTGTTTGCATTTGTGACAAAAATAAATGCGCTTGCATTAATTTGCCGTCTGCAAATTGCCACTGGCCACAGTTTTCCCTTCAGTTTCAGCTTCGGCTTCGGCCGGAGCTTGCCGCTGACGCTGCCGTTGCAATTGCACAAATTCAAGCGAAATGCAAATGTTTGACAACGAACTTTTCCCCCGTGATGTTTGCTCTTGTTCTTGTTTTATTTATTTATACTTATTTTGCCTTTATTTCTTCGTGGCTCTGACTCAGCGCAGGGAATACGAATTGAGTAATACTCAGGACACTTGAAAAAATGCAGCAGCACCCTCTCAAACTCTGCAGTGATGCATGCAACAAATAATAATGGAAACACCAAATGTTCGCGTAAATTTATTTACTTTATTGGGCTCAAAAGGAAGCATCGACCCTTTGGCTTGGCGATGATTTGTTGTGCGAGTGCAGCAGCAGCAGCTACAGAGGATCTGGAAAAAATGAAAACCACTTACTTTGTCCCTTTTGGCTTGGCAACTGCAGGCCAAAGGCTCAAAGGTGTCAGCCAAGCAAACAAATCCCTGGCATAAACGCACAAAGACGAAAAGTCAGCGGTTGCAGCGGCTGTTGCAGCAGTTGCCGCAGTTGCTGCAGTTGCTGCTGCTGCTTGTACGGCAAATGATGATGTTGCTGGTGTGCAAACATGTGTAAGGCCAAAGCAACAAACCGACAAAGCAATCAAACAAACATTTCCCAGCCATTTGAACAATAGATAAAGCCATGGCAGTGCCAAGAGGCAGATCATAGAGAGTCATTAGAGTCATCACCTTACCATAATTATTGGCATAATTATCGGAGAAGTGCGTAAAAAGTCCATAATAACAATGTCGTTAGCTTACTATAGTTGAGGAGGGTAATCAGCCTTATAGGGCCGGAGCCCCGGAGGTGGCTCGGTGATCACCATGACTAGCCATGAAATGGATTTCTAATGAGAATGCAGCGATGTGGCAGTGTGGATACCTATGCGACAGCAACCTGTGTGTTCCGACATGCAACAAGAAAAGCACAAATCAAATGGGTGTGGTGGATAATAATAGGAATATAAAACCTTAAGTGCTTGGCAAAAAGGGCCGAGAATGCAAACAAGTAGAAAGGCTGTAGTCGAGATTTCTCGACAACGAAATACCTATTTTAATTACCCATTAGTTTTTCCGTTTAAATATCTTAACCCCAAAATACAATGATTTAAGTGAAATAAAGAAATTTATGTGACGTCATTGACACTGAGAAGGGACGATGAACATTTTTGTCGGCTGTATCTTCATTATTTATCTTCCGATCTTTATAAAACTTGGCAGATGGCTAGATAGTACAATTATCAGATGTAAGCAAACAGATTTTTCCCTCTTGGTTCAACCATTTCAAAGATATAGACCAATCTGCTGTATAAAATATAGTTTTTTGAAGATTGTAAAGGCGAATAGCGGCGGGGCTCAAATTTAAAAACGTTATATTCTGCGTATTTGCTCAACGCACCTAAATCAAAAAGAATTAGGTTTCTAGTTCGGATTTTCACAAAGTTAATATACCATTTGTACCTCAAGGTACATGGTATTACATGGTATAAAAGTCAGAGAATGCCAACAAGGAATAAAAAGATTCAGGTTCAATGATACCTGTATGGCTTGCAAACAAATTACACAAGGGCAGCTAAAGGGTTTGCATACCTAATAGTATGATTGAATTAAATACGAATCAATGCGGAAAAGTGCCTTAATACTATGTTTGAAATATGTGTTGCAAGATTACATTTCATTGGATAACTTTTCGCTTTTGTCCGGCTTGGCCGCTTCTTTCGATTTCATTTCAACGGATTTCGCTGACTCTGCTGAATTTCTGAATTATTGATGATGCCGATTTCCGATGCAGTTACTTGGACTGATTTCCATTCAATATATCGCAGCTATTTCCTTTATTTTTATGAGGCTTCGTTTCGGTTTGTCGAATTTAAATTTGACTTTATATTCTTTTTCGTACCGAGACTTGTTGCAGTTTTTATTGCCTATATGTACGCCATGAGTGTCGCTGAAAATTTATGATATTTTCCAGGGCTATGTAAAATTGTAAAAATTGTTTTTTGCGCTTCAGAGATATATAGTTTGGCGGGGAAAAAAGGTTGCACCGAAAAATAATGCCTGCGTGGCAAAATTCCATCCGATGCCCGTCAACACCTGCAGCGGGGTTTTTTTTTTTAGCCCGCAGCCATGACGACCACGACCACGCCCACTGGCCGCCCCGCCTCCCTGCTGGGCCGCTGCTCCAATTTGTTGTGCGCTTGACAAAATGCACTGGCAAAGAGCCGGCGAACCAGCGAACGGGCAACGCGCAACGCGCAACGTGCAACGTGCAACTTGCAGCAGCAGCAGCAACAAACAAACCAAGTGGCGGTCCAATGCATGCGTTTGAAATTAAAACTGAAGTTTTGCACGCTACATTTAAAGCGGCAAACGGCAAATGCAGCAGCAGCAAGAGCAGCAGTCACTGCAGCAGCAGCAACAAGAAGCCAACTGCAACAATGTGAAAATGCAAACGGCGATCATAAAATTGTGGCCCAACTGCAACCACAGCCAAAACGGGACGTGAACGTGGACTTGGATATGCTCGATGCAGTGGATTTTGCTGGAGGAATGCACCGGTGCACTGAGAGAAACAGCTTAGGCCATAGGTGTGTTATAGTAATCCCCTCTGATCTGGCATTTCACTAGGATGTCTTGTATTTTGAAGGCTTTTTCTCAGTGCCCTTGTGGCGGGAGGGACCGGGTGGTAGCTCGCAACTCATGTGGAATTGATGTGTGGCATGACTCGTCTGTCTGTCTGTCAGTCAGGCAGGCGGCGCGGAGGAATAACGCGGGAAAAGAGGAGCACCACAGGCAAAGCACATTGTTTTTGCCGTTTTGTTTGAACTTTGTTTTTCAATGTTGCACAGCGGTGCAGCGATGCAACAATTTCTGCTCCCTCAACCGCCCGCCGCCAGCCCCTCCCTTTCTGTTGGTTAATTTGCAATTAAAAGCTAAACACGTTTTGGTGGCATCCAAATGTCTTTCGAGGCCCACCCACGTTGCCTGGAGGCGTTTTGATAATCGTCGCTGGGCATGTCTGTGAGCGGCCCGCCGGTTGTGTGTCTGTTTTGGCCAAGTCTGAAGGCATCCGTCGATGCAACTGCCAACGGCCAAGGCCAACAACACGTGCTGCTCGAAGAGGCCAAGCGAGTGTTGCGGATGACAGCGTGATTTTCATTTTTGTCCTCTGGCAATCAAGCATATTAATCAATGTCAGAGAAAAACTCTTGTACGAGTAGTTTATTGTTGTAGGAAAAACATTTTATTTAGCTTATAAATCTATTTCCTAACTTGAGAACTCTTGTTACCCTTAATTGCTTTGCATAATCAAGTGTTGCTCTCCCCGTTTGTATCACATAAAAGCAGAAATTAAGTGATTTTATGGTTATTCCACACATGAGAGTTTTCAATTACATTTTCACAATTCACGCTACCACCTCTGAGGTCTTCGGCTCCACCTCCAAACCCCATTGCCTGCGCTTTTTTCCTGCTCGTACATATGCTCGTCTGGCATTTGCATTGCTCGCGTGGAGTTTGCCCGTCGCCAAAGTCGCCGTAGTCGTCGTCTGCTGATTATCCGGCTGGCTCTCAATGCCATTACCCATTACCCATTACCCATTGTTGGTGCATTGGCTGCCATGCCGTCGCTGGCTGCTATTGAGCTGAGCGATTTGTCTTGCATGGGGAATATGCGGGGTCCAAATGTCATGCGACAGAATGGAAAATCGAAGCAGGCGAGCCGAAACGTGAGCTGGCAATTAAGCAGTCCAATCCGAGCCCCAGATGGGCTGGGAGCCGGCAAATGCCAGTCCAAGATGGCTCTTCGGATCCAGCCAGTCCAGCCAGCCAGCCAGTCATCTATCTATCCATCTATATGCCTATATGCCGCATGTCCTGCTGACGGATCAGCGCAGAGTGGAGTCGTCTGGTGCAGATGTCATCAAGTGGGCTCAACTTTGGATTTACCTCGGAATTCAAATATTTCTGCCAGCGAGCCTTTTAAGTTCAAAAGACAGTTGCACTGCGGGAAATCTAGGGTTAACTTAGGACCAAAACTAGACCTGCCAAATAAACCCCTTTCTATTTTAGCAATAGTTTATCTTGCATTGTTTTAGAAAGATCATTTTCTCTTAGTGCGGAAATTCCCATAGACAGTGGCCTCCAGGCTCTTGGGCTGATTAGTTTTACCCATATGCGCGCGTTGAGGCAATTGTGTGACGAATGCGGCATCGATAGAACAAGCGGGCCGGGCCGGGCTGCTGTTTTCCATTTAACCATTTTCCCAGCGGTTTACCATTTCCGGGCTGTCGGGCTGCCGGGGGAGAGACAAAAGCTGAGCCGCGGAAAATGCGCGCGAAAATTGTGTGAGAAATTTCCAAGAACCTGGAATAAATAAATGAATGAATGACTAACTGACTGCCTGAATGATGGCCAAATGAATGAATGATGGTCATCAGCTTTGGCGGCTCCGAGGCTTCATCATCTCTTGTGGCTTGTTTTGTCTGCGGCATAGGCGTCCTCCTAGCCCCTCGCCCCTGCATCGCTCCGAACGATTTTAATCATTTAATTAAAAAGTCTGATTTTTAATTAGTTCAGCGGAAAATTGTTGAGGGGCTTACGTCTCTAGAAAAATCAAGTTGGGGGAGGGCCAAGGAAATAGTTGGCTCTGCTCACGCAATTTGTAAATTTTCTTTTATTAGCAACGCAAAGCCCCCGGCCTCGTACTGGGGGAGAGATACGAGTATCATTCGAGTTTAAATAGCCTAAGAAAGATAAAATATCATTTACACGCAATGAAAGCGATTTTCAACCGAAAGATACCAATGCGTGCATATATAATAATGCACTTAAAGTCGTAAAGCCGCAGATACGGATCTCTATGCAATTACAACTCGTTTTTATTGTGCGAATGGTGTGCGGTGGTCAATTGCACCAATAAACAATGCGAAATGCGCCCTGAGGCGGCCACGCCTACTTCTTAATAAATGTTAGCAATTGCCTTTTCATTTTGCAAGTGCAAACTAATTGAAGGCTTCTTCCGATGAGACGGGAGCATTTCGAAAAGGAAGCGTTTCCGACCCTATAAAGTATACATATTCTTGATCAGCACCAACAGCCGTTCTCCGGGTTGGTAAGAGCTAGGGATGTAATTCTTTTTGTTTTAGTTTCGCTTTGTATATATGCAATATATGTTTATATACAATTTTAGCCACGCCTCCTTCCGCCTCTGAAATTCTCAAAGAACTATATTGTCTCTTGCCTGTATCTCCGAATGGTTAGAGCAAGAGATGTAAATCATTCTGCTTACAGTTAAAAATTTAAGTATCTAATTTTATTTGTAACAGTTTAAAGCAGTTGGAAAAGGAATCCTGCGGCGCTTTGTCAGCCTGATGTTGCAGCTGCTGCTGCAGCTGTGGCAACATGGCAACCTCACCGAGATTTGGAGTCATGTCAACATTTTCCCCAGAGAATCCTCTCAGTTTCCATAGGCAACAACTTTTCCCCCTTCCCGTTCGTTAGTTGCCGGATACTGACCTGCTCCGGCTGCTGCTCCTGGCCCCGGTCCTTGTGCATTTTTCATGTTCGCTAGCCAGGATAATTTGCATTCCTCTCCCGCTGCCGTCTTGCCTGGCCTGTCTGCACGCCAACAGCTTCCCTTGCAGCCCCGATCCTTCCTCCCAGCTTCCTTTTCACGACCCTGGGTGAGTCCTGCAGCTCGCTGTGCCATTTACATGATAACGTGTTTATAATTTTGACCCAGTTCTGTGAAGAACCCGCCGCCAACCCGCCCAACTCACCTGCTGCATTGTTGAAGAGTGTTTGTATATTTGTGTTTTGTGGGTGGGACACGACTTGTGGGTGGTAGTTCCAGCATCCTCAACGATTTCCCTCTGCCTGCTGCATTTATCTTTTTTAGGAGCCGTGCCAGGCGCATCCCTGGTGCTGGTGTCCTTAATTGCTGCGAGCTGATGCAGAACTATCGATACTTTCTGGTTGCAAGCATTTCACTTTAGTTGGTGGCCACATTTTTCGCATGCGATAATGTTATTCAGATCAACAACTTTTCAAAAAAGGAATTTGTGTAGCCTTTAAAGGATTTGGCATCTAGAGAATTCATCTTTGACAGATCAAGATTTGTGAAATTCTGCGAATTTTCGCATCATCAGGCTTCTGGTTTTCCTTTATTTTTAGTGCCGCTATTGCACTTTTGATGCGATTGGGACGCTAATTAATATTTCATTTGCTGCACTTTGCACTGCCCCCCCCCAAAAACAAATAAACTCAATGTGAGCGCGTCGGCAAAAGCTACACAATTTTTCTTTGGGCCGCATTTTTCCTTTCAAATTTTTCTGCCACACTAATTGAAAAGAAGCGGCGGTTCCTTCTATTTCGTTTGCTTTCGCAGCAATTTTTCACAAATTTTTCATTAGACGTTTGTTTGTTGTTGCTGGCGTTATTGTTGTTCTTGGGGTTTTTCACAATTTGCGTTGCGGCACTTGGCAAATACTATATATAGTAGGCCAAACCTTGAGCCATGATTTGTGGGGGGGGACAATTCGTGATGGAAATGGTGCTGATGGCCCCAAAAAAAGGTATTTGCAATCGAAATGTTAGGGTATAGAAATTTATGGTTTGTTTTGGGCTAGCGTATAACATTTTGTCATCGCAATTAAGAGGGAAAATAAGAAATGTAGTGCACTCTCCTGCCTTGAAGCCTTCCGTCGTGGTTCCTGCAAATGCCCACAACTTTTCCCCAGAGAGGAGACCGCCGCAACATCGCGCGGTCTCATTACAATAAATTATGCAAACAAGCGACAGCCACTCCGACCCATCTCTCCTTCATCTACGGATACTTCTACGCCATCCAAGAGCCACGAAGACGACGACGACAATGTCTCTACCCCCGACACTGGGACGATGCGACACCACGACACCGCGACACCACGACACCCCGACACTGGCGACCTCTTGCACGACGAGGCTGTAATTAAAAGCCATTCCAAGGGGGCAGACTTGTCTTTGATGTTCCCCCTCCCGGTGGGTGTGTTGGCGGTGTTCCTGGTGTTTCCCCGGCGTTCCTTCTCTATTTCGCCAAACCGCAACCACAACCTAACTCCCTCCGCTCCACGAGGGGCCCGACGGCAGGCCTCCCGCTCCACAAAACCGCTGGCCTGTGGGAGCAAATGTTGTCCATAATTAGCGCAGTTTTGCATTAGACGATGTGCCAGGGGAGGGGATAGTGACCAACTTACACCTGTCTCAAGTGCACTGCAAACAAATTAAAGCATTTGATTGCAGTAAAAACAAGACAAAACTATTATAATCGAGTGTACAAACTCGGTTCGCAGTTTTTTTTTCCACCTGATTTTCAGAACATGGATAAACATTGCAGATTTGAATTACTAATCATAGCATTATGAATATGCCATTAGTTTTTCTCTATCTCGTATGTTCTCCAAGACTTAGGCGTTCGTACGGGCAGACGGACGAACGGACAGACGGACGAATGGACAGACGGACAGTCGGACATAGCTAGATCGACGCGTCTGTAGATGCTGATCAAGAAAACTTTGCGGGTATAAAAACGGATCGTTTCTAGAGTATAAATGTTACCTAATAACACGAGTATATTTCGGGAAACTCCTACTTTTTTTATGCCACTTTGCGGACTTTTTGACTAAAATGTTTCCTCTTGAAAATAAACTTTTCCACGATTTTCCTTCTGCGGTTTGAAGCGGACCGTTCTCTGCTGTTTGTTTTCCAGTCTCTGGCTTGATTTATTGTTAGAACTGCTTCAGGTGCAACCCGAGTCGCCGTGCTTGCTGGTTTATGTTTGTTTGCTCTGGCAAATTATGTTGGCACCTTTCTTTCCATATAAATTGGGGTGCCTGCAGATAGTAAATCAAAACTGTATTTTTATGGCGATTAAGATGTCCTGGTTGGGATTTTGTTTCCTCGCTTATTTTGTGGCTTTTTTTTTGTCTCTGGCCCGTTCCGTTGGTGTTGTTCGTTCCATGGCAATTAGCAGAGCGATGGCCACCAACCAAGAGTGACTAATGCCACCAGAAGTGGCGGATCTCCTGCTTTGCTCCGCTACACTGAAACTCTAAAGCCCCCCAGCCCCGCGGCGGCCTCAGGCGACACGCAATAAATTAGCGTAAATTTACAACATTTGCTAAATTAAAAATGGCAAACCGAAGGAGCCGACGGAGGAGGGGCTCTTGGCGGGGTCGGGAGACAAATGATAATGATGATGCTCGTATAAATAAAACAGCATTAGAGAGGGTTGCTGTGAAAGTGCCAGCAGAGGAGCGAGGTCCATAGGACCGGAGGAGGACCGGAGATGGAGGAGGTTTTCTCCCTCAAGATCTGGTGGCGACTTTTGCAACTGTTTGCTCGTTTATCGTTCCCTGTCAGTCAGCTCAAAGGGGGCAATTAACGCTCCCCACAACAACAACAGCAGCAGCAGAAGCAGCAGCAGCAGCAGCAGCAGCGCAGCAGCGAGAGCATTCAGTAGGGGAAAAGCCAGGAAAATGGAAAACTCAAGAGGCGGAGGGGAACGTGTAGACAGGCGGAGACATCGCCGGGCGGAATAGACGTCGCCCATATTCCAACGCCAGGCGACATATTGGCGACGCCATTTTGACGCCGTCCGACCTTCCGTCTGTCATTTTGTCCGTCTGGCAGTCTGGCAGATTGTCAGTTGGTCGTCGCACGCAAAAGGACAACAACGCCGGACCCGCGCTGACTTTCCAATTTTCCTCCCCCAGTGGCGGAATGGCTGCCAATGTGCTCATCTTCTGGCAAAAGCCCTGCCCCGAAAGTGTATTGTTTTCGCTATTTTGTTTTGAACACACTGATCCAAAAGGGTATAGCAAAAAGCTCAGGATACTTATATTTCTATGGGTATCCAGAATAAGCAAACTAGTTAGAAACCATACTAGTTATATAACTTTGTAACTGCAGTTAAAATGTTAGAAAGAAATGAACTCCTAATTAAGAAACTTTGAAACTGAGAAGAGCATTCGACATTTTGGAGTATTTTTTGCCGCCCCTATTGAATTTATTATGTCAATTTATTGGGTGTCCAAGCCAAAGCTTTGGTTGGGGCTATTTGCATATTATTGCCATCGTTGGAACAATTTATGTGCTTAGATTTTCCTTTAAAGACTACAGCTAGGAATAGGAACAAGGACTCAGTGAATGAGTCACAAATTGCAATGGTCAAAGGCATTTTTGCACTAATTTTTACAAAGCGTGTCCACAGTTCGCTGAATGGAATTTCAGGTTTCATTCTTACTTTCAATTTTGGCAGCAAACGGCGAATTTTGCATTTATTTTTAATTTTGCATTCGGGCGGGCTGGCGCAGTGGCGGAAAAGTGCAAAAGATGAGGGGGGAAGGGCTAAATGCTATTGGCCCGCTCATAAGCAGTTGGCGAAAAAGAACGCTTTTAGAAAAATCAACGCCAGCGTCAAAGAGCCGAAAACAAAACAGGGAAAGGGAAAAACTGCAATGAAATTGAAAATAATTGCCACGAGTCTCTGGCAAAGCGAAAAAGCGGGGGTGGGCAAAGGGAGGGGGGGTATTTTGGCTACTCGCAGTGCCATGTAGTGCAACATAAATCTTTGGCAAAAAGGCAAATCAAGAAATAGAACGCGGCAAAGTGCAAATCCTCAGCAGGGTAGGAGAAAACCAGGAGCCGGCCATCTCTTTCGGTAAAAGCCAAAATGTGTTTTATTGACAAATTAATTGCAGGCATTGCAGCAATTAAAATTGCTAGTCTTTGCCCCGCTCGTGGGCAACAATAACGAATCAAATTGTTGGCAAGTTCGATGCAAAAGTAAAACCGAAATAATACCAAAGACTATTTCATTGATACGCCGTGATATTTGATTTTCTTTCCTTTCTTTTGCTCTATTTGCAGGTGAGTTCCATTTAACTTTGCTGTCGGTTTCGGAGGTTCGCTTTGAGCCGATTAACTGTCACATGTAAGTAGATTGCGGTTTCTTACGGCCAATACCACAATCAGCCATTTTCCGGGCCTATTTAATAGAAACAAATAGAAGTGATGTAGTCGAGATTTCTCGACAACGAGGTACCACGTATCTTTAGAGAAGGGACGGTGAACTTTTTTTGGCCCTATCTCCATTGTTTATTGTCCGATAGTTGTAAAGCTTGGCACATGGCTAGATATTAAAATTTTTAGCTGTAAGCAAACTATTTCTAGACCAATCTGCTGTAGAAATTACAGTTTTTTAACATTGCAAAAGCGGAAAGAGGCGCGACTAAAATTTAAACAAACGGACAGACAAAAAGATGGACATGGCTATATCGACTTGACTGTAGATGCTGACCACGAATGTACGTATATATACTTTGGGTAGGAAACGATACCTTCTCTCTGTTGCATGCACTTGCACAATCTTAATATACCATTTGTACCTTAAGGTACATGGTATAAAAATACACAGTTTTAAGTTGGTTGGCAAATGGTCTCTCACGAAAACAAGAAACATAACATATTTATATATGTACATACCATATACAGTAGGTCAATGAATTGTCATATAGTTCTTTGCAATATACAAACATTTATTTATTATACTAATTACATAATGAGCAGAGTCCACTACTATTAATATTAGAAGAAACCCAACCTTATGAAAAAATGCTCTCATATTAGTTGAAATCTTTTCACATCCCCTGTTTTGACAACAATTTCATTTGGCATTTTGTAGGGCCATAAGTAGTCTTGACGCCCACTACTTGAAACAAGTTTCGACGGATTACAAACAATTAGAGCAGCCGCTTTTTTGCGTAGTGGAAATTTATCAACATCAATTGGCGTTTCGAGCGATTTACATTTATTTTATTTGGTTTTCTATTTTGTATCCAGTTTTTTTGTGGTCTTTTTTGCCGCTGGCCAGGCAACTGGTTTTGTCTGGTCCATTGCCTCAGAGGCTGATGCTTACATGTTGTTGCTATTCATTTTTGACACCTGTTTACGCACCTTATTTGTGACATGAGAGAAGGCAGCAAAAAACTCGATAAAAAAGCTCAACACGTGCAGACAAGTGGTCTGGAATCGAGTATCGGATCTGGAGGTTGTGTGTGAATAATTTGATTGTTGTTTGCGAAACTCGGCGATACTATAATTCATCCGAATTTAATTGAAATTGCCTAACGAGGCATAAAGATCGATAAAGCTGTTTAGCAGTAATCAGGATAATTAAATGATTACAACAGGGCCCATAAATAATGAAATACCCAACCCCTGAATGCCTATATATTATTTCAAAATATTAACTAAATAAAAGGAAATAAAATATGCAAGAACCTAACTATTTAAGCTGTATATGCATTTTAGAGATGTCCCGAAAATAGGTCACTTGATCCTGCCCAGAACAAAATTTCTCGCAACTTTAAAATCAATAAAACACAAAACTTTGGGGGAAAACGGAGAAAAATGAATCAGCACAAGGCGCAGAGCTGCAAGAAGAATGAGATGTCATAAACCACCCTTGAGACGTGCAACTAAAAAAGTGGAAAATAAAAAGAGAACCCGCTGAGAAGAAATACTTCTGGTGCTGTGAGGAAAAATAGGGAAATAAAAACGGGCGAACGCGGGGCCACTCTTCTGCTTCTTCTGATGCTCCAGATACTCGTTTCTCGCCGATGGCGAGTCGATGTCGTAAGACAAAAGGGCGTCAGCTTGGGTCAGAAGAAAAGGGGGCGGCATACCCCAGTAGGGAGGTTGGGCTGCAGGGAAAGTTTCAGAAAAAGAAGCAGACGAAGCAGCTGAAATGTCGGCTAAGGAAATAAGAACCAGCAGCCACCCAGAAACTGACAAAAAAAAAAAACAAACTAAAGCAAAAACTTTGCCCCACTCGCGCAGAGAGACAAAAACTTTCAGTGAAAGAACGAAGAAAGCGCGAGCAAGCGAGCAAGCGAGAGGGGCCAACACGCACCGAATGCGTTGGACAGAGACGGGCCGGCATGGTATGACGCCCTCAGACAAATTTTGTTGCTGTAGGTTGTGGTGGCAACCGCTTTTTCGGTGGAAGGAGGTGCAGTCGGGTGGTTGGGCTGGCTGGCTGGGTGGGTGGTTGTTGGTCTTATGGCTTAATTGGGTGGCTGGGCAGCGTCTGCCGAGACGACAGCCACAGCAGCAGAAACAACAACAACAGCACAGGCACAGGCAGGCCCCATAAATGGGGAAATTGCTTTTTGGGACGACCCGACAAAAAAACACTTTTCCCCGGCTTCTGTCTGTGTGTGTGTGTGTTATATAGGCGGCGCCTTGTATTTCTCTTTCCCTCACTGGGCTCTCCTTCTCTTTCCTTGATGTTATATACCCGTTTTTTGCTGAAAACAAGGGTATATTCGATTCCAAAGCAGTCGGAAATCCTTCTCGGCCTTGTCCATATGTCCGTACGTTTGTCCGTAAGCCAGATCTCGAAAACTGTGTATGATGGATGGAGGAAACCAAGTTTTTTTTTAAAACATGCCATTTTTCAAATATCTAAGTTTAAGTTTATAGAAATGGGATAATTTTTGAGACAGTTATAGGGTTTCTAAGTTTGGCCTACGGTGCGTATACGTAATGCGCCTAGTTTTAACTGATAACCGGGTATTTACGGTCGAGACACTTGCCTATAGCCATTTCGACTTGTTTTATATGTACTTTGTGCTGTCTGCCAGTGTTACTAGACGCCAGCTGCCTCGCCCAGAGCTTCCGTTTCCTCCCCGAAAAGCCAACCAACCTCCCAGGCCGCCCCTTTTGCTTCCTCTTTCTTTTCTGCACATCCCCCTCTGCTTCCGCTTTTTCCTCCTTTGCTTCTGCTTCTTCTTCATCGTCGTTGTCGGTGTCTGTGAGTGCGACACAGTTTTGTGTGCTGTGTGTGTTGGAGTGCGATTTTCTGTGCCAAATGTATGGCCCGTTATGTCTGCCAATGTATATGTCCTGCCCGAAGTGTGTGCGTGTTTGTTATGCCAGTGTGTGCGTGCGTGTATGTCTGTGTCTGAAACTGTGGCGCGTGTTTGGCATTAGTGACAGTCATGTCAGCAAAAGTTTGAGGCACATTCAACATTCCAAGTTTATGTCGCCCTGCCCTTGCCCACTCCCCCGCCATTTTCCTGCCCCATCTCGTTCTTGGGCGTGGCTGGGTCTGGGGACTAGGAAAACGCATTAAAGTCGAGGCAGAGCTTTAAGCAAGTCCCTTGGCCCTTTAAGAGGTTATAACTCAAGGAGTTCCATGCGGAGTCCCAATAATTATTAAGCTTTAAGTGGGAATTTAGGTGGTCCTGCATTTATATTTGCTTGTAATTATTAGGAGTTTAAATCGGATTACTTTATTGATAGTTAAAAAATTACTTTCTTGATATGACCGTTTGCTATTTCTTTACGAAATTTGTAGTCCATTATTTGGGTTGGTGGATCCTTTTACTCGACTTCTTTGCAAATGCAGGTGCCATTTATTTGCATCATGCAAAGAGTCCGTTTGAAACCCGGAAAGAGTTTTGCCTGAATAACATTAATCTGATCGTCGTTGCCACTTAGGTCAGATATTCCTCTATTTTCTTCAGAAATTCCGCCTTTTTCGCCAGATATTTCCGCCATGATTATAAGGAATAGTTGAAGAAACACCAGCACTACGATCCATTGAATGTTGAATGCTCCGTTTCTCAACATGCTCACAGCTTTACACAATATTGCAGACTGAATGAAACATTGCAATTTGTGCCCCTTTTAAATGCATTACTCACGTGATGTGGAGCTTATCTTTCGTATTGTCTCATGATAAATATTTATCTTTCTCATTGGATGACGAAGAACACACACTTTATATGTTAACTAGTATTGGCAACAGCCCTTGCTATGGCTTTCACTATGGCTTTCCTGCGTATCTGATTTGTCATCAGTATAAAATTATTGCTTTTGTCCGTTTGTCTCTATGAACACGTCGTTCTCCGCGATGATAAGAGCTAGAGGCTTAATTCTTTTTGATTATATCTATCCATGTTGCAAGTTTCATAAAGATCGGGCAATAAAAGATAAAAATACGGCCTTTGCCAGTGTAAATGCCGGATGACGTCTTTGCAACCATTTGTCACATATGTGCTATTTTATGCATGTACTATATACATGTAATTTGGGGCTTAAACGACAAAAACTAATTGATAATAAAAATAGTTACATGATTTATCGTTTACAGCGGTTTTACTTGTTTAGCAGACATTTTTCAGTTACTTTTCCAGAAGCGTTTTGGCTCGCTTCGCAGACGCCTTCTGCAATTACCCAATAAAGCTGCAACCTTCTTATTACCACGGCCCGGGAAAATCTCTTCCTCGGGGAGAGCTGCCTATCAATTTGTTGGAATCATTTCCGCAATTTTATTTGCCTCGTGCCAGAAACGTGGGCGTCTTTGAAAAAAGAGAAATTATACTTTATATCTCGCCTCCCCAGCCCTGTTTTTCCGTGAGGCTATAATTCTGTTTTGGGGCAGCTGGTGCTGCTGCCACTGCAGCAAGTTGGGGGATACATCTAAATCCGTTCCATGGCCAGGTCAAGTTTGGCCTTTTAACTGGGCTGAACACGCGGCTAGTGCAGCAGAGCCCCTTGTTTTTGTTTTTGGTATTTTCTGCGGTAATAACTTGTTTCTCCTTCTCCTGGCCCGGCTGCGGCAGCGGCAGTTGCCAAATGGTTTTTTGCATTACAATGTCAGATTAATCAAAACGAGCCAGCGAACAACAGCGAGCAGGCAGCGGCAAAACGTTAGAGAAACCCGACAATTGTTCGGTGCACTGGGAGAAATTTAGTGACTCCTGAAAGGTATTAGATTGATCCCTTTACAAAACCAAAAAAAGCCAGGTCTGTGGGTAACTTTAGACCTTAATTTGTGATGAAAATATCTTTTGTTTGCTTAGTTTAATGACTGTTTTTTTTTCGGTGCCTAGTTGGAGAGGGGGTGGGTGCTTTGGGGCGTATTGCTGACTGCCGCGCTTCACAAGAAATACGAATGCATAAAATTTTATGTTTTTCTGCTACCACACTTGATGACGACGACGGTGGCTTGGTAGTTGCCAGTTGCTAGTTGCTAGTTGGTAGTTGGTAGTTGGTGGTTGGTTGGTGGTGGCAACAAGTGGGCCAAGCCAGCAACAAAACTGCAACCATGGCCGCAACCGCAGCAGCAGCAGCAGCAGCAACATCAGATGATTATCGGCTACAAGCAGCAACAATAGCAGCAACAACAGTTGCCTTCTTGCATTAGTTTTTATTGAGGCAGTTGCGGCTCTCGACTTAACATCGGACTGGCAGACAAAGCGGCGCAGTTCTGCCAGCCACTGCAGCGGCAACTGCAACAACTGACAGAGCAACATTTTCATTACCATTCATCACCTGACGACGACGTCGGCGATGGCTATAGCGATGGCGATGGCGATGGCAAAGTGAAAACCTTGTTCCAAAGTCTCGGAGACTCTCGAGAAGCCGCAGCCAAAAGACCTCGACTTCCTTTGGGTCGGTCGATGGGTAACTGTTGCTGGTTGCAATTGCAATTGCCATTGCCTTTGGTCCGCTTGGTTCTGGCTCCCGTGCCTCCTTGGCTGCTGCCCCCCGCCGGAGGGTCTTTTTATTGCCATCTATTGTGTGTGTGGCCCACGGCCATGGAAGTTGCCAGTTGGTAGTTGGCAGTTGGCTGTTGGCTGTCCAAGTCATGGGCTTTCCATTCTGATCAATGAGCAATGTTCGAGGCGGCCTAGTGATTGGAAATCGTAGAGAGCACATAAGAATGGAAAAAGCATTAAAATGGTAATGCATTTCCAACCGAAACAAATTACTTGTGTGCGTTTACCGTAAATAGTTGTTTGGTTTTACGTTTATTTAAACATTTTGCGCTGTCAGTCGCATTTTCCGTTCGCCATTTGCTGGCAAAGAAACTCTGTTCCGTTTACCCTAAACTGTTGGTGTATTACATGTAAAGTTCGCAGGCGTTGGCATCCGGAATATAGTCCTCTCCCGCAATCCGTTTCCACATTGTACTTTGGAGGTGGATGCCACTTCTGTTGGAATCGATGCATCCGCTTGCGATGGTTTCTGTAGCTTGTTTTGGCGGGTACTGCCAAAATCAGCCCGGAAAATTGTGCAATCAACAAGAGAATGATCCAAATCGTTTGCCTATGCATCGTTGTATATTGGCAGCTTGCGTATAAAATCGCGACTGAAATGAATTCGCTACTGCTGGGCTTATATTGTATATAATGCATTGATGAACGCATGCTTTCTAGGAATCACTGGGAGAGGTTATCGCAAATTACTAGAAATCATTAATAAAATTCACTGATTATTCAAATTCTCAAAAAATTATAGCGAACTGTTCTCTGACCTAGAGTATTTTGTAAACTTATTTATGAGATGAGATGTAAAATCTCGGTTGAAGCCTAATTGGGCCATTATCTGATCCGACATTCCCTTTAAATTCATACAGATCCATCCCACTAATTCGATTTCAATGCACGTGGGGCGTAGTGTTTTTCCACTTAGCATTGCCATTCAAATCTCACTTCATTAGCTAATTTAAGGTTTGTTTTTCATCATCGCACCCGCATTAGCATTAGGACGTTAATTTCCAAGCGAAATGTTTTTTGGAACGCATATGCCAAAATGGAATAATAAATAAACTACAGCAGGCCGCATTGTTTTCGGCTAGATTATGGCCTTTTGAGGTCACTAAGTTGGCTAAGGACACTGTGTGCCTTGGGTAAATTTCCATTCTGACCCATAAAAGTAGGCAAAGGTTTGGGCTACTACCCGAAAAGGATACGCATGTACAGTGGGGTCTGTGGGTACAATTTATGTAGGAAATGTTGAAAGTCACTGGAATTAGAAGTTGCCAAAGAGATGCTTATTGTTGTCTGCCAAATCTCATTCATTCATCTGGGACAACAGGGACAACAGACACCCAGTACAGACGGCGACAAAAGTCAGAGGAAATTTTCCAGGCCCAGACCCCCAGACAGTTGAGGCAACTTGAGCCATTATTACAGCATTTTGTTGCTGTGACTGCCACACGCTTTTTTCCATGACACGTTGCGAAGGGCCAGAGGAGGAGGTGGAGGAGGCGGGTAGATCCGTGGGGGCACATTTGGTTTCAGGACGGGCGAAAAAAAAGGGGGCAGAGTTCATAACTGTGACATCGTCCCTTTTTCTCCCAGCAGTTTTCATCGATAAGCACGCAAAAAGAGGACAATGGGACAGGACAATGGGCCTCCTTCGTCCCGAATCCTGCCGTCCTCGTCCTGGCGACATCCTTTTTCCTGTCTGCCTCTCCGCTGCGCCGCTTTTCCATTTCTGTTTCGTTCGCTGCCCCGCTTTTTGTTCCCCGTTCGCCGTTCGCCACTCGCCTCTGCCTGCCCCGCCCTGTTTTTTCTGTTTCGCCGCCCAATGTCTGCCTTCGTCCTTTTTGCCTCCTTGCCGGCTGTCTGTGTGCGCTCGTTTGGCTTTCGGTGTGTTGGTGCGCGTGTCTGCCGCGTCCTTTCTGCCGTTTTCGCTTCGTCCCCCGCGGGCGCCTGTCGAAAATGTTTTCCATTTCAGTTAGCAAATTATGTCGGCCAAAAGAGCGAGACAGCGCGACAGCGGGCGCCCCTGTCCGGGACCGGGTGAGCATAAAAAATAAATGAAAATTTCAGACGCGACGCAGTTGGTAATGAATGGAATGGGGCAGGCTGGGAAAAAGGCTGAGCCGAGGGCGGTGCGGGGGTAGGGCGGGTGTGGCAGACATTGTTTGGTTATACAATAGGACGAAGGACACATCGGGAAAAATAGGTTCTCCCGGTCCCTGCTGTGTCCGACTCCTCGGACCATTTTGTTTTCATTTTCCTGCTCCTTTTTTTTTTTGTGTTTTTTATTTTGCGCTCGCACTCCCTACTTGGCTTTTATGGCGACGCTTTCCGCTTGAATTACGCGACCAGCGAGCCATGCAAACAGCAGGAGGGCGATAAAATGCGACCGTCTGGAGAAGGGAAGCGGCGGGGGAGGAAGGAGGGAGGAGGGAGGGATGGAAAAGCGCCGGACAACAACATAAAGTTGCGAAAATGTGGCAAAAGTTCGGGGGACGGAAGAGGCATTCGCCATTTTGAAATAGAAATAACAAAGGCAAAGAAAAAATGGAGGCAGGAGCTGAAAATAATAAACAGCAAGGGAAGAGCGGTAAATAGCTGCTGGCGGCAATCGTTGCTGTTGTGTCATCGATAATAAAGATTAAAAGTGATATGGAAATGCCAGAGATCAGGACAAGACGGACCAGGGTCGAGCAGGGCCGAACAGGGCGTGGCAGGGAAAAGGGACGGCAGGCGATTCTAGGGATTGTTGTTCGGTTTTTGCCAGCTCGCAAGTGGTTGACTAACAAAAGAAAATGCAATTCCATTGTAAATAGTCGAGGGACACTTGCCAACACACTCTCACACAGTTGCTGTATGCAAACCAGCGCGGTACAGTGAATATACCAAAAGCACAGCTCCCAAGGTGGTTAGAGATTCAAAATATTGCCATTCCAAGAAATGGGAAACCCAAAAAGTATGGGTTAAATGCTTGTGGCGTATAGTTTTTGGTTGTAGCTCATTTCTTGTTGCCACTGTGCGGCAGTTCCCCCATTTTGCAATGCTCCATTATGCTAGAGCCTTGTCAAGAGTCTGCTGCCTGGGCTTTCACATTTGTGTGAATTGTGCGAGTTTGCGTGGTTAGCCAAAGTGGTGCACAAAGTGCTGGCGGCGGCCAACAGAGAATGTGTGAGAAATGGAGAGCAGCTGGCTGGGAAAGAA
The DNA here is from genome assembly GCA_021223825.1 of Drosophila ironensis. Classification (NCBI taxonomy): domain Eukaryota; kingdom Metazoa; phylum Arthropoda; class Insecta; order Diptera; family Drosophilidae; genus Drosophila; species Drosophila ironensis. The sequence continues at coordinate 1,730,013 of JAJJHQ010010226.1, forward strand.
ATGGGAGAAAGGGTGCCAAAGGACTCTGTTAGTCGCTGCCTGCTGGCTGCTGGTTGTTGGATGTTGGTTGCGGGTTTCTCGTTTCTCATTTCAAACAAAACGACCTTCAACTCTTGCTTGGCAAAAGAAACCTACAATATTGCAGGAGCAGGGGCTCGAAACCAGGAATCAGGTCAACGAAGAGGAAAAAACGGGCCAGGGGGGTGGCAAAACCAAAATTGTAACCAGCAAACTGTACTCTATAGATGCATGTTTATATGGCACATGGTACGAGTACGAGTATATGTGCTTTCAATTCATCTGCCCGACGAGAGCAGCTCAGTTTCAGTTTGATTTTCGCTTTACAATATTGCGGCAAATGCATTATGCATATACCAACAATGGGAACCGCAATAGCCAGCTAGAAGGCTAAAGAAAGGACCTGGCAAATAAGCATTCTCAGGGGTTCCGCTTCCAGCTGCTATGGTTTTTCTGTGGCTTCCACAGGAGAGAGCAATCCCCGAGGAATTCATCGTCAGGCAGTGAAAAGCAATCAAACAAATGTATAAACTGGGCATAATGTGCCCTTAAAGTCGGTTGCGGCGATGACGGTGCGTTTAGGCAATGCGTATGCTTAATAGAAGTCCTTTTGGTTTAATATTTTTATGTATGACCGAAGTATACGCTGCGTATACGTAATGCAAACAAGTATACGCCATGTTAATTGAAACAAGTAGAAATGTTGTAGTCAAGATTTCTCGACACAAGATATCATGTACCTATTTGCAATATTTATTTTAATGCACAATGCTTTATAGTATGACGTCATCCAGCATTGACCCTGAGAAGAGATGCTGACTATTGTTTTGGCCTTATCTTCATTGTTTATTGTCCGATCATTGTAAAACTTGGGACATGGCTAGATATTATGAAATATAGAAAATATTGATTAATCTGCTGTCAAAAGTACAGTTTTTTGAATATTGAAAAGATGAAAAGGGGCGTGACTAAAATTCAAAAACGACATATTCTGCGTATGTGTTAAACTCGGCTAAATCAAAGAGAATTATGTCTCCTGCTACTACCATCTCGAAGATATTGTTACATATGTGGATGAAAATACAGCTTTATGCCCATTGAAAATGAGGTAAGGGGCGTGGCGTAATTTTTAAATAAACTAAATTTACGTACACATATAACGGACCTAAAGCTAAAAGAATTACGTCTCAAACTCTTACCATCTAGGGGAACGATGTGTTGCACCTACGTTATATTTCATTTGTACCTTAAGCTACATGGTATACAACTACATTTGTTGGTTGCTACTCGTATCATTGAATACTACAAATCCATTAAACAATTCATCTAGGGAAATTCCTGCCAAATGTATTTTAAACCGTATTTTCCAACAAACTTTGCCATTTTCATGTTCCAATTTAAATTCCAGTGAGAGGGGATTGGGCCAAGTCACTGGCTTTAATTCGGGCGGTCAGGCTTCATTTCGCATGACCCACTGACACTGTCCATGTCATTGGGCGACTAAGCAGCTCAAGCTCAGCCCGATTTGAATCCCACCCAACCAGAAGTCCACTGCATCAACTCGCCCCGTCCCAATCTAAGCTCGCAAATCATATTTCCGTTGCTCTGCTGCTGTCTGTCATTTGATGCTTCTGCCTCCGCTGCTGCTGTTGCTGCCGTTGCTGCTGGCACTGCATCGCTGTCTGCCCGTGAATAGGGAATCTCCCGCAACCGAGGGGGATCCATATCCTGCCTGCATGGTGGCATTCATCATCATCGGACCAGGCTATAATCGTCAACTGTCGGACGCGTTTTGCGGTCGCTCGCAAATTGAATGTAGGTCGGCCGGCGATGAAGCGACGGTCGCGTGACCACAGAGACCCATCGATCAGATGGCTGGCAAAAGGGGGTTAACAGGGGGTCGGGGCCAAGGAGGAGGCTAACCGAGGTGAGGAGTCGTAATGAATTGGCCGCCAGCCTGTCTGACATGTCTGCTGCGGACGGGGTGGGGTGGAATTTTTGCGGTCAGTCAGTGTCATGAGCTCATGACATGCACCACCCACATTTTCCACCTTTTTTGCCCCCCAGAGAACTTCATCTCTTCCTGTGTGCTATTTTTTAGCTCATTCTAGTTCCGTAAAGCCGACTTTTTTATGTGTTTGCTGTTGTCCCAGGTTGCTCTACTTTTTCTGATAGCCGTTCATGCAGAAGCTCAACTATTTTGCAAGGGAAAAATGTAGTCCGCCACTCGTTTTTGTTTTTTAATATTAAATAATTTTGATATTAATTTTATTAAAAGTTAAATCCATATTACAACCGCGGAAATAGTGAAATATAGAATACATTCGTGTGGTTATATTCGCTTTCAACTTTAAGACAATAATCTGTATTAAATTCCAGTGAATATGAAAATGGAATAGATGGCTGAACGGGAGAAATTGAATAAACACTGACGTTCTGATTGAAAGAGAATGCCAGCAGCAAATATTTATAATAAATACAGGAATTTGTATATACAAAGGAAAAAAAATGCATTTTATTGTCAGTCGCCATCGTTTTTATGTATTTTCCCCGAACATTTGCCCCAGAAAATAGGCAAAATCATTTCTCGTGCTGGCCAAGAAATGTGTCTGTCTGCTGCATTTTAAAGTTGCCAGAAAATATCGTTGGCGAAACTTTCCTTATGTATAGACAAAAAAAAAGCCATCGAAATATGGCTCTCAACCGTAATGCATGCCCCAAAATGTATGCTGTGTTTTTTTCGCTCGCAGCTGCTGCTTCTCCTGCCTCTGCTTTTCCTGCTGCTGCTGCTGCTGCTGTCGTTACTTTCAGACACTCCTTTTTGCAGTTGTTCACAGACACACCCAGACAGTGGGCTAACTGATTTTTAGGTCGATGGCGTGAACGACAGAACGACAAAACGACTGACGAACCAACGAACCGACGAACGGCCCAACGAGCGAACGAACAAACGACCAGAGTCGGGTGGTCTGCGTGGGTGGTTTATGGTCTGGTCTGCCGGGTCTGGCTCTTCTCATCGGTCTCTACACGCGCATATACCACAAATATACCCAAACATATACATATCTACTACATTTATATATCTGGAGCAGACGCAACAACGTCATCAGCAAACATCATCATGCCTTTGGGGGTGGCAAGCGCTGCTCTTGTTAGTCATTCTGGGGGGGCGGGCGGACGGAACAACTTCCAACATCCTCTCGAAAAAGGACGCACAAAAAAAAAGAACCCAACCCATCTGAGCCCAAAACGAAACCAAACCAACTCTGTAGTGAACCCGAAAGCAAACCTAACCAAACTGAAAAACCGAAACCAAACCGAACCCAACTCCGACCCAGACTTTGGCCCCCTCTCGCTCCGCGCTCCTCGGTTTTTGGGTCCACAATTTCGTTAGACATGAAACATTTTTTTACTTTTATTTTTGCGCAATTTCAGCACGCTCTCCCTCTCTCTCTCACTCACTCAGCAGCCGTCTCTTTCGCAGTTGCCGTATTTGCTTTGCCTGTCGCCAGATGGCGCCTGCTTCCGCCCCCACCAACTGGATTTTTGCCCAGTTTTTGGCGCGTACTTTTCAGGCTTACATAGGCCTTATATACTATATCTGCTTGTATGTGCATACATATATGAAAAGGTATATAGGGCCAGAGCAGTTTTTCATTCATTTCGTTACTGTCGAAGCCAGAAGCAGCAGCTGTGCAGTAAAACAAATACTCGAAAACTAAAACTCAAGGCTAAAAGGGGTAATAAAATATAAATAAATATATGTAAATGATAAAATCAAAATATAAATTCTCTTCCTGGAAATTAGATTTAAATTTAAGCCAAGAAGCAGTCGTTTTTGCTAGTTTTCTTGCAGTGTGAAAACAGCAGACAGCAGCCGCTTTTGGGTTTGCCCCGTGTGGATTTTTGGTTCGTTGCGTTTTTTTGCCATTTTCCCCTGAGGGGATGTTCTCGGGGGGTGGTCGCCCTCAATGTGGCCCGCATTGTGCTCTAAGGTTTTCCTTTATTTTTCCTTTTTTTTTGCTGTTTTCCTCCTCTTACTTTTCATCTGCGCTCCTTCGGCCCGCTTTGCTTGTCCGTGTCCCAGCTGTTGTTTGGCTTGTGCTAGCTTTTATTTTTCCCCTTCTCCCAGCGCTTTTCTTGCTTTTATTCCGTTTGGTATTTATTTTTTCTTGGGTTTTCGCTTCTTTTTTTTGTGTTCTCTCTGCCAATGGTGCTGCTGTTCTTTGCTTTCCGTGTTGTCTAAGCTCGGGAAATTTATATGCCATGTGCGTTTCCATATTTTTTCCGACGTTGCTAGGCGGGCATGGCAGCTTTTCCTCAGTTGCCGTGCGATTCCCTCTGGGACGTGGGCGTTGCAAGACGTTTTCCTTTTGAATTTTATGCATAAAACTGCACTCGTTTTATTTGATTCTCTGGCAACAGCAGAGGCAGAGAGCAGAGATGATTTAAATGCAAACGAAGAAGTTTATTCTCTGCACTTTTGCAGTAATCGAGGAAAGCAGGGAATTTCGCAACAAATTCCTTTCTTCACTCTATTTTCTGATTATAATATTTTGCTGGAAATGCCATAAATTAAAGCATACTTATCGTCGTTACTCGCCACACCCTCTGCAAAAAGAGGGACTCTTTTGCGGTTGCCGCAATTTCAGAGACTTTGTCACGTTCCCCATACCCACTAGTTTTTCAGTCGAGGGAGTGGGAAGACCCTCTAAAGAAGTTTCCCCCGGGGAAAACTCAACCGAGCAAACTAAGGCAGCGCCTGACAACAAGCGGAGAACATGGAAAAAGTGTCAAAAGTTTGGCTTAACTTTCGCACGAGCGCAGTTCAAGAGTAAAGCACACGCACTCGCCGCGAAGCCTGCACTGAAAGCTGTACCGCATAAACTTTAGGTTTTCCATTCAAATATATCTTCGGTTAATACACTTTTAAGCCTCACTTAGGGGTAGTCCTAATTTTGAGCAGTGCACGCACTTTTGAAACCTGGAGACAAGAAGGCAATTGAGTTGGCTGCCTTTTGCGGTTGTCGCCCCGATTATGTTGCACATTAACATTATCCCTTTGGCTTCTGCTGCTGCCGCTCTCCAGCCTTTGTTTTAGCCTGACTGCCCCTGCAACAGCGACCCCTTCAACCCGAGATTTCCCACTACTAATCAAGAATGTCGCTCTTCTGGCGCTGTCAGGCAGCCTCCACTGTCTTGTCTGACATCTGTCTGCCCATCTCCAGCTGTCTTCGTGCCTCTCTTTCTAAGCACTCATCCCTCCCGCTCTCGCGCTTCCGGTGTCTGTCAAGTCAGCTTCCTTTTCGCTCAAAATTTTTGGTATAATTTGCATATTCAATGAGCTAACCACGCTTCCATTACGCTTCCATGCAGACAATGCCAAGCGCTCGGCTATGGCTACGGAAACAGAAACATCTACAGATACAGATACATTTACATCTGCAGATACAAATACAGATACTCGTACATGCACGTGTTACATAACTCGGCTACGTGTCTGGCAAACGACGCGACTTGCAGCCCTTCCTCCACCCACCCCGCCCGATTTTCCACACAAAATAGCTTTACACGTGGCAAAATTGTTTTGCCGGCAGTAAATTAAATTTGTTTGCCTTTTTGCCTACGAAAAAGGTTCCTCCCAACTGTCTGTGTGTGTTGGTGTGTGTGTGTGTGCGTCTTGGTAACTTTTTTGGTGCCCCTTGCTCGCTCTCTTTCTGGCTCAACGTTGCTTTCTCTTTCGCCTGGAGCGTCCTTAAAATGCCGGCACGTGGTAGTCCTTCTCTCTCCGACACTCTGACTCTCCCTTCCGGCTTTATGTTTTTCCTTTGGAATTTATTGATTAACTACGGCTATGGCATTCTATATATACGCGCGTATTTATGGTTCGTGTATATTGCTTGTGCCGCAGCCGTCTCCTTTTGCTTACGCATGTTCCTAATTGTTTGCCCAAGTTTAAAGCTTTAAAGTCTGAAAAGGGCATTATGTATGTATACGTAATGCGTATAGACAGGGTAGGAGGGGGGTGAAGCCAGGTGACGTGGTCTTCAAGGACATTTATTTCGGGGGAGTGCGCTGCTGCTTTCGTGCTTACCTTTAATATTTACACAGCGTGCCGTGCCACACGGCGTATGCTTAACAATATCAAGTATTCCCTTTCGCCGGCCCCGTGGCAGTGGCAACTTTAAGCCCTTCTCGCTGGAGTGGCTGTATTTTCCCACCCCCTACAGAGCGTCCATCTCTTCATCCCGCCCATTGTCAAGCACTTTGGTCGCAAATCCAGCTACTAAGACGCTAACGACGTTGGCCAAGGAAGTTGTGCAAGCCTGCAAATTAGTATGTACGCGGGGGTGTATGCCAGTGACTCGGCTTCTGCTCCTGCTTCTGCCACTACTGTGGCACGTTTTTCACATTTCATTTCATTTCGCTCCACTTCAGTGAAAGCCCCGGTGTGTGTCGAGTCTGTAGTTGAGGTTTGTCCCTTGTCTCTCAAGTGAAAATCTGATTTTGAGTGGCAGACCGGAGAAAACCCAGGCGCTGTGACAATGACACGAACGCGATTCCGGCCTCGACATGCGACTGCATTAATCATCAGCCAGATCTCCTGCAAGACAGGACAAAACAATCCCGGGCCGGCGCTCATTAGGGCCAACACCCAACCAGACCTGAGACTGCAGCCTGGAAAATCCTTCAAAAGTCCCACGGAAACCTTCACTTCATTTTCACTATTTTCTCTGTGAGAAGAAGGCCTCCAGCCCGGCTTGCTTGTTTTGCGCTTTTGTTTATACTTAAAATAAGGATACGGTGTGGAAGTGAGATAGCCGGCTGTGCACTCATTTTCGCCCTGGCCACCTCCTGTTTTTGGCTTAATTTATTTTGCCAGCTCACACAGACAAAACAAAGTTTAATTGAAGCTTGAAGGTTGAGAAAACACTCGGGGCACTAAGAGCAGACGAGCAATTCGGGTGTCATGTGATGTTGTGTCTTCATTTCTGGTTGGTTATGATTTCATTCGAAGTCTGGGAGGTTGTGTGTTTCTCTCAGTGCAGCCATGCAGTGTTACAGTCTCGCCCCGACCCCCATCGCCACTTTGACCCCTCGAAAGGCACCCCTCGCAGTTGCCACTTGGAAAAACAAATAGCGTCCAACGTCTATACACAAAATCAGACGCTCAAGGACTCTTGAGTTACTGCGCGCTCTGCTGCTCTGCTGCTGTGCTGCTGTGCTGTTCGCCACCCAGCCCTTGTGGCACACACCCGCCCGCCCACAACCACTTGAAAATGCCGTGCAATGAAAGTAATTTCACCAAATAGACTCTGCTCGCTGGCTGCTGAGTTTGCACGGCTCGCTGCATATACTTTTTTGCCAGCTCCCCCATTTTCCCGCTGCATTTTCCTTCGTTGGCAACAGAGAGATACGAGGGCTGATGCCCTGGCAGCCCCAAAGTTTCCATCGTCCGAGTCCGAGTAGAGTCGTCCCCCCAGCCATTAGCAAAATAAATGAGTGCAGAACGGGTGGACGGGCTAAAAGGATGCGGGATTAATGAGTTAGCTGATATGATAGCAGGTTAACTGAAAACGGGACGATTTATAGAATGCATTTACGTTGAAATTCGGGCGAGCATAAAAGTCGAAATGAATTGAAACTGTTTTAAAACCTACACAATTAGGAAAGTTTAAGTTCTCCCCATTCGGTATCCCCTGGAAATTGTCATCCTGGCTTCCATTTGCCGAGCTCCCCAAGCTGTTAAAAAAAAAGGTAAATACATTATTTAAATGCGAGAGAAGCCCCCCGACAATTTGGCTGCTCTAATTGCTTTTTACTGCAATGTCGCAACAATAGAAGCAAAACGAGAAAATGCTCTGGAAAATACACGAACCACATTTCAACATTTGCTCTGTTAAAGTTGAACTTTTCTTTTGTAGAAAAGTTTACCCCCCAAGACGAAGTGTGCTAAACTTTTTTTCCGACTGCTTCCTAGATGTTGTTCGCCATCATCTTCATCTATTTTTCCGCTTTTTTGTTGGATTTTTTCAGAGGTTTCGTCTTGTTTTGTTTTGGCTGCCTTTGAGCTCTATTGAAATCATTGGGAAAAGCAGCAGCAGCCAGCAGCAGCAGCAGCGGCGGAAATCTGTTGCTGGAAATCCCTTCCGCCTGCTGCTCTTGTCAGTCCGCCTTTTGGGGGGCTTCACTTTGCCAAGTTTAGCATCCCCCCTCACCGATTTCCGTGGCTTTGGCAATATATCCACGTCTGCCACAGTGTCTGCCTTGTGCATCTGTTGTCCATTTTTTCCCATTCGTCCTTCTACAATATTTCCCTGCCAGCTTTTTCTGTCTTCTGGTTTCATTTCCATTCAAAGTCCTGAGCTTGCTCTACTTTTCATCTGTTTTCTGCTTTTTTTTCCCAATAATCATTGTTGTTTTGTGTTGAAGAACTATTACAAGATGGAGTACTATTACCCAAAGTTTTAGTCTCTATACTTGTTATTGGATTTTTTCAGGACCATTCTTCGTTGCACAAAATTCAAGTCGAAAGCTTTTAAACTTGTAAAAAACTTGGGGGAGTTTTTTTTTATTGCGGCCTGTGGATTGGTCTTTGCCAACTTGTTCCTGGCAACTTGACTTAACATTTGTATGCGCTTCGTTTTTAACTACTTCTGCTGCCGCTGCTGCTGCTGCTGGTGCTGCTGCGGTTCGTGCTCTCATTTCCATTCCATTTGTGGAAAAAACAGTTTCCGCGCTTTCCTCCGCCGTCGCCCACTTCCGCTCTATATTCATCTACTTGTGTTGAATTTTCATTTTTCCGCCTCTGGTTACATGGGTCCCCTTGCCCTGCCCTGCCCTGCCCTGCCCCGTCCTGCTCCTTGGAATCCCATTCCTCATTTTACCTTTGGGTAATCATCACTCTGCGTGACACACTCTTTTTCTTCCACACAGTTCTGTTGCCGCTTTTGACTCCAGGGACTGTTTGTCCTTCGCTGGGAATCCTTTTCTTTGCCTTCCACCCACGCCGCCCCACCGCCTTTCTCTTAATCTTTGGGCAAATTTTAATTTGTATCCCTGGAGGGGGGAGGAAGAAAGCTCCTCGCAAGTGAATGGGTTGAAGGATGACACATCCCCAAGCGCCATTCGCCATTCGCCAGCCCCCAAAAGTGTGGGAAACCTTTTCTTTATTCCACCCTCGCACATCTCGCGGGACTTTGCAATAAAACTTTCTTTGTCATCAATTTTGTACCCCGAATGAAACTATCTCCGGAAACCAATTTCGGTGGTAATGGAATTGTGGTGTTTATTCATTAATATGCATTACTCAACTCAATAATTTATGCCATTTTAGGGCGCTCTCGAAGGAATCTTCATAATTTTCCCGCCAATTCCGAGTATCTTTTCCTCCTGCCTCCGATCTTGGACGCATCTCTTTCGCTGCCATGTCAGCGGCTACTTCAGTAGCCTTGGCCACTGGTCACGCCTTCCCCTCGGAGAAGTCCACTCCCGATTCTTCTATCTGAAGAGGAGTCCCCTGCCCGGCCCATCCGACAATCTCTGGCGATTTATCTTAAGTGGCCTCTCAGTGAATTACAACAAATTTCTATAATAAAGCAGACAAAAATCTTCAAATGGCCGCTGGCCAAAGGAAGAGGCCACCAGAAGAAAATAGAAACGCAGCCGGCGGGGGGGAGATTTTCCTCTTTTCAGGGGCCTGAAACCGCTACTTAAAACGGTCAATCAAAGATAACAATGTGCTGTTGCTTTTGTGGCCAAAGAATTATGGAGACTAACTAAGCGAACTCCCTGCAAAATCAATAAATTTCGACTTCTCCGTTGTATATTTCGCTTGATAAGTTTTTTAGCCGAGAGCCAGGGAGGATGGGAGGAGAGCAGAGTGAGCCTTATCAGCCCCTAAGCAAATTGCGTGGGCCGTAAACAAAAACAATAATTCCATGAGCTGCCCTGATAAGCTTGGCGCTAAAAAAAGTACAAAAAACTAGTAAAAAATCAACAAAAAATGGGAAAAACACAAGCCGCTAGAGCGACCTTTGATTTGCAGAAAGAGATGGCTAAAGAGCTGCCCTGCACTGGAAAGAAAAACAGGGAGAAACGATCATAGTTAAGTGGCTCGACTGTAGACACATGGTTCCCAGTTTCCACCTGACGGAAGGACATACGGACGGACTTAGGGACAGATAGACGGACGTACGACAGATAGACGCACGTACGGACAGATAGATGGACGTACGGACAGATGGACGGACGTACGGACAAATGGACGGGCGTACGGACAGGCAATCATGCCTGCGCTTCCTTCTCTCTTGTTATTTTCAAGTCTGGTGTGGAAATGTTTATAAAATATAGACCTGCTTAGATAACCCTTATTTAATGTTTACCTGTCAATTAAAGTTACATTCATTTATTTGCTGGGATGGCAGCGATACACTTGATTACTTAATGGCTTCGCTGCAACATTTTCCGGCTGTGTATTGCCCCTCGAAACCAATCCAACTGACCGGCCACAAGCGGCGGGCATGATGCCAGTGCTGCCAGTAAGCCCCCCACTTGGGGCACGGGGAGATATTGGGGGTAAGAGCAATAAACGTATCGATTGCAGGCCCCAGACTGCGGCCCCAGTCCCGGGCAGGCAGCAAAGCACCTGTTCACATCGTGGCTGCTTGGTTGCAAATAAAAAAGATTGAAGCAGGAAAAAATAGAGAAAGAAAACCGCACAGCACAAATGGGAGGACAAAAAAATAGCGTAGAACCGGCCAAGTTATCAGCATCTGGATGCTGTTGGCTGCCCCAATGCGAGTGGGATTTCGATGCAGTGGCTGCCACCCTGCCACCGTTCCACCGTTCCGCCGTGCCTCCGCTAGAGGTAGCTGGTAGCTACGATGTGTCGTTCACTTGCAAACGAGCCACCAGCAGCAGCAGCAGAAGCAGCCTAAGAATCAGTAGGAGCGGCCTCCCCCTTTGGGTCTTCAATTCTTTGGGCCTCCGCCTCTCGGTTTTTATGAACTCATTTCGACGGCTACGGGCCATTCAGATACAGTGGGATAACGATAAGTTAAACCCAGAAAAGATGGCATGAAATAAGACTCGAAAAAGGCATATGAATCCCTCTTTTTATAGTCAACTCCCCATAAAACAATTTCCCGACGTTAAATGGATTAATGCTTGGCATTACTTTTATTTAAATTTATTTCTAATCAATTGAATAGATTCAGGTTCAGATTTCCCCAATCGTAAAAGCAGTTGAGAAGACAGTAAATTACATTGAAAACTTGAGTATTATGTTGGGGCAAGTGTCCCACTATGGCCGCAATGTTTTAGGAGCTCGTGCGTGGCAGCCACCCCAAGCTGCCCCCTGCTGCAAGCTCGAGTCCCGGCCACGCTTGTTCATAATCAAAATTAATGATTGAAATTATCTAGCCAGCTAAAGTAGGCAGCAGGAGTCCGGCAGAGGCCGTTCGCCAGTTGCTCGTTGCTGGTTGCTTGTTGCAGGTTGCAAGTTGCGGGTTGCCAGTTGCCGGTTGCCAGTTGCCAGTTGGGTTGGCCGCTGGTCGAGATAGTTGCAGTTGCAGCAACAGTTGCACTTGCAGTGGCCAGAACATCGTCAACAACATCATCGACAGCAACGGCCGCAGCAACAGGAGGCAGAACCTCTGCTGATGGCAGCACTTAGACAAGGCTATCAGCACCCGAAAGAGAGTTTCGGGCCGGAGTTGAGTTGGCCAACAATTTCATATTAAATTGCCGAGTATTAAATGGGCGCAAGGAGCGCACAAGCGACCCATCCACACTCGGTTCCAAGTTGGAGTGCGCACTGCACAGTGTGGAGTGTGGAGTGTGCAGTGCGGACAGTGCGGAGTGTGTTTTCCACTTCCTTGTTCGGCAAGGTGCGGATTAGCGGGCGCTTTTCCCCGGCTCCTCTTGCTTTTCCCATTCTTTTTTTTTTAGCTGCCTGCAAGGGCTAATTTGTAGCAAGAACGCGGCGATCTGGTTCAGGCTGCTTAGGCTTCGTTATATTTGCCAGGAAAACTAATTACTGACTGCGGCCAGAGCTTGACCCGATAATCATCTCTGGCCAATAATGATAAAACGATGGCCGGCAGACGGGCAACTCTTTTGGCTGGAGAAAGATCTTTCCAATTATTTCAATCAATTATTTTAATTACCCAGAAAGCTCACCCATCCAGGAAGTACTCTGTATAAGCCTTAAAAAATGGTTTGAGCTTGATGACCACCAAAAACCGCAATAATCTCGAATGCTTGTCATGCTTTTCTCATCCTGCTATGCAGAAAATATACATATTTCTTAATTAACAGAAATGCAAGTTGCGAGTATGAAACTCAAAAATGTTCGTATCTCTGCTGCTATCGATTTTAATTAATGAAAGCGGAAGTTCGCGGATACTTTTCACACGCTCCTCTGGGCCCAACAAAAAGTGTCAACCTGGCATTTGCAATCGGATCAGCAGATCGAGAAACCCAATTCGCGTTTCCTGCCGCCACGGCTCAGATATACGCAGAAGAAGCAGAAGTATCTAACCTGATCTTAAGAGCCACGACAATTCCTGTGTACCAACCCAATTGACAGGCGATTTCCGCTCTGGGGACTCCAGGTGGGAGAGGGGAGGGACTGCAGCCTGGGCGGAATGGGCGGCGGGAGGCTGGGATGCTGGGATGGTCCGTTAAGGCCAACTAAATTGTCCGTCTACTTAGAGATTGGCGCCAGGCTGGGAGCCGCAGTCTCATTCGATCGAGGGAATTGAGTGGAGAGCGCCACGCGCCGCCGCCAGCTCTTCTGGGCGCCAAGGCGGCATTCAAATTTGAGCTACCTCCACAGCTCCAGCTCCAGCTTCAGCTTCAGCTCCAGCTCCATCTCCATCCGCTGCAGCCTATTCTGGTCCACGCCTTCAGCTCTAATGGCCCCAATCAGCACCGAGAGAAAATCGAGGATCATAACTAGAATCATATCCAAAAGATATTCCCCAAGAGAAGCTGGCGATTGATCAGTGTAGAAAATAGTTGATAGCTCGATGGCTGCTCTTAGGGTTCAACACGACAATGGCAGTTCATTATAGCAGGGCACTACATAAACGATCCCGAGAAGAGAGCCAGAAACGCCGCAGGCTCAAGGACACGCCCCGCCTAATGATGAGCAGGTGAATGGTCCACCAGTTTCTGCTGCCAGACCGAGAGCTGGTCCGTCGCCGGCAAAATTACTGCTCTCTGGGCGGCTAATCACAGACGCCGCCACCGCTGTCGCCTCCCTGGGGGGCAGGGGCTCCTCCGGCCGCAACCACCTCCCCTTGGCCCAATACTCCCTCTATTAAACGGACAGCGTGCAATTGCAACTGCAACTGCACTGGAACTGCAATTGCAACGCTGCTCCTTGGCCAAAGTCGCCTTTATTATTTACTTTAATTAGCATTTCCGCACAGCCAGTTGATTTACCGCTGAATGGGGTTGGGCTTCGGTTCGAAGTGCAGATATTCCGCATCGATAAATACCATTAATTAAGCTGTTCTTTGGGGCCTGCCACGCCCTCCAGCCTGCATTGGCCGTCCCCCATGCCCCCATGCCTCCACGTCAACCACTACAAATCGAACTCAATTTTAATTAACCATTCAGAGATCGGGCTTCTATTCTAAGCCGACTATTGTCCGGCACTCCACTTGACTTTAAGCCGCTTAGTAGTAGCAATCTTTTGTCTGCTATGCAGTCATCGAGAGGCGGTAAAACAATGCTCCGAATCAATGGCATTAATCAAGGGTTTTAAGGAGGGTGGGAGGCTTTAAAGGGTTTCCCAATTTGCCCCCAGGGATGCCATTGTCATATTCCCAAAATGCGGCTGAGGTTATCTTTGATGGATAATTTGGTTGCAGTCAAGATCCAATGCTATTGTGAGTAACTGCAGTTGCCTGTTAACTTTTAGGTTAATAGGATATCGAAGTCTCTAATCCAAAGCCATTCATTCCCTTTGGCAGGTCGGTTCCAGTTAGTTACATTTTAATTTCCGCTCGTCATAATCTACTGCTATCCGCTCGTTCATCTGGTTGGAAAACCCTTTAAGACGGACCTTTCCCCAGGCACTGCACACTTTGTATGTTATGCCGTCAGAAAGTAAATGCTAATTTCTTGTAATTTCTTTGATCTTGATGCGATGGCACCCTCTACGCAACAGTTTCACATTATAGTATTTCTAACTGTGCAAGAAGGAGGAAGTGCATCTGGTGCACCGGTGCTCTGGTGATGGGCTTTCCCTGGGTTGGGCCTGGACATTTTGACAGCTGGCACATATGAAAGGGGGAAAAATGTTGCAGCAGGTCAAGAAGCGCTTGGCTGAACCGCAAAAAAACAAGCGGAGGCCATGCAGTGCAAAAACAAAAGGCCCAAACTCACCTTTTGCTGCGCTTTTAAGCCGCGTTAAGCCAAAGCGTTTTGCTTGAGCGCGCCCCTGCTGCTGCTGCTGCTTCTGCTGCTGCCTGTTCGCTGGCTTTTCGTTGGCATTAGAGAAAGATCCCTCAGATCGGGAAAATAAGATCTCCGATCGATAAGTGGGTGAGTGAGTGAACTGAATGCGGGGGCGATGGGCGAGATCAGATCGTAAATAAGCGTTGAAAACTTTATAAATGCGCCATCGCATAAACTTGGCCACAGCGAGCGCGGTACCTGTGTGCCTCTTATTTTTTATACGTGTTTACGAGGCGGCAACCAACAATGGTGGTCACGATCAAAAGCGGTCAACGGGCAACTGCAAAAGCGGCAAGACAGCGGCAACTTATTGTACTTTAGCCAAAGTCTCTATCTCTGTCGGTCTTCGCGGCTCGTGTGACAATCGCCACTGCGAAAACTAAAACTCAAGCTCAAGCAGACTCGGTCTCAGGCTTCAACTGGCAATCTGCGATGCCCAGACACGCCATGCACTTTGCGGGAAATTTAAGAGAAATTTAAAATATATATTCACTCATAAAACACCTTCATGTGAAAGAAATACAAATTTAAATACCTTGCAGTCAATAAGCTTTAAAGGAAAGAAATTAGACCAAGGAGAGGCTTCCGGATTATGATAAACTACTACGAGTATAGATAAACTACTAAGTCTTAAAGTCGATTCCCTTATATGAGACATTCACATGTTTTTGATTTTGGAAGCACTGGGAGCCGAAAGAGCCAAGGGCTGCCCATGGCTGTTTTAAAGGAAAGCTTTACAGCAAGTTGATTGTTAGTTTTCCATAAAAGTTTCCCTTGAAAGCTTTAGCACAATCCCTAGCAACTTGCAAGTTCTTCTGAAATTCTGGAAACAATTTGTAATATCTGAAAAATCCAAATTTTTCATACGATCTATGTTTATTTCTCTGGATTTTTCTGAGTGCATGACCTGGGCCAAGTGATTTGATTGTGGGCAGTCGTCGCCATTGTGGCTGTTGGTGTTTTAGAAGCTGTCGGCTTTGGCTGTTGCTGCTGCCATTTCTGCGGTGACATTCCTGAGAAGAGCGAGCTGTCGCAGGCATTGTCATAATTATTAATAAGCTTGCTGCTTCGATTTGAATGCGGTGGGTCAATTGGCATTGTGGTTCTACGGCTCGGGGCTGTCCGCCGTCTTTTTGTGTGGCTACCCTACCCGGTGATTGAGATTGCGGCTTCGGTTTGACTGCGGCTGCTGTGTGTTTGGCATGTTCCCCGGCCCGGGACAAGTGGCGGTGTTTTTGATCTCCGGCAAAACGGTTCGAGAGATTTGTCATTTTCTTGTGCAAGGTTATGGCAGGTGGGCGTGGCACTGCCGCAACAGCAGCAGCAGCAGCCGCAACAGCATCAGCGGCAGCAACACGCCTTCTAATGACGTTGTCCAATTGAAATGAACGTCACGCACCGCACCCGAACAGCGGGAAGGCCGGGAAAAAAGCATCGGAAAAGGAAAAGCGCACAGGAAAAGTTGCAACTTGATGGAGATGTGTGTTGTTGCAGAGGAAAAACTTTTGCCTAGCAGGCTTCTCAAGCAAAACTGATTGCAGTTTGCAGCTAATTGCAACACTCGAAGGCAAGTGCAGCTACAGCTCCCAAGGCTTCGGCTACCGACTTGATTTCTCCACTATCTACAACACTGAGCGAAAATTTGGCCAGCAAATCAAAGATCGCAAACTGTATTTGCTCAGGTTTGAAGTAAATTTAAACGCAAAATCCAAAATTATAAGCTGTATTTGCTTAAGTTTCTAGACTTGAATCTTGCTTTTTATCTAGGCTGTGAATATAAGATTGATCTCTTTTATTGAATTAGAATTCTCATATGATCTCTTATATATTCTAAACCTTGTATTTTCCCGGTGCACTCCTCTTTCTTCTCTGACACATGGCAGCTGTAGGCTGAATCTAAATCTAAAGTTGGCTCCTGCTCCTCATTTAAATCGCACATTTGTACGCGTCATCTTCAAGTCTCTGTCTCTAGTTTCCCTCCCTGGATTTTCCGTTGCTGGCAGCCAGCTTATTTCCCTGGCGGGAAATCAAGCAACAAAAAAAAAAAAATGGAAAAATTAGAAGCGGGGCGAAAAAATTAACTCTTTGGTATAATTTTTCATTTCTCGGAATGAGTTTGGAGCAGCCGCAAGTAACACGACTTGTGTCAGTTTTTCCCCCGACCCGTTCAATTTTGCTTGAGGAATTGTAGCACAAACATTGGAAACTGTTCCGTCCGTTGTTCTGTGCCGTGCTCTCCTTTTCCTTAATCTCATGCCATCTCTGCGCCGAGTGTGTCTCTGTGTCTATATGTAAATATTGGCTCAGGTTCTATCGGTTGCACAAATCTGTGGCCAGCCAAACAAACATATGGGGCCCAGGAAAAAACAAGTACGATTATAGTCGAGTGTCTCGACTATAAATACCGGGTTCTCAGCTTACACGTGGGTTTTTGAAACATGGATAAACATTTTTCTATGATGAAGTTTGTGGATGCACCACATTTTGCCCTTTGTGCTGTTTGCGTAAGTGACTGATATTTGCAACATAGATAGATATTGGATCTACCAACATACTATCCGAATTAAGTTCTTCTAGTGGTAAAATTGTGGTCTCTATGGAATTTCACGGTTTGCGGCGGCGCGGGGGTGGTGGCCGAATGTGAAAACAAAATTGTGCTTAACTGGTATCCCCATAATCAGAACATGCACTTATTTTTTCTCTATCTATTATAATCTCCAAGATCTAGGCTGATCAAGAATATATCTACCTTATGGGGTCGGAAAAGCATTCTTTCCCCTGTTACATTCGTATGAACTCAGTATACCCTTGTTATTTGCAAGAACCGGGTATTAAAAGCTGGCAAGGAAGCCGGGGCCCAAAGATGGAGGATAAGGAAGGAGCTGGCGAGACCAAGGCGACGACTTCTCGAATGAGCGTGCCCCCGAAATGCGGAAGTTTATACAAAAATCAGAACAAAATACACTTCTATGTATTTGCGCAGATGTTTCCAAAGCAGGGTGAAGAATATTGAGGAGGAGCTGGTGCAACATTTGCAACTGTCAACGCGACAGCGCGAGTTTATTACCGGGTTGGACTTAGGCCAATAATGGATGATGGCTCCCTCTCCACAGAAACAGCGAATGCTGCAAAATTCTATACATAATTGCCAGGAGATTTCGTTTGTCTATTATTAAAATAGGAGCAGCAAAGGGGAGGAGGCCACTGAAAGGGTATTGGTTTTGTACAATTTAAGGAAAACATGCATCAAATAAACTTTGCACAGAAGCAGGCCAACAAATTATAATGAGTTTTGTATGTTGGTTGGACTTCATGTCATTATTTCACCTTTCAAATATGCTGCTCCCACACAATGCGGCTACTATTTATTTTCCGATGTCAGAGCCTTGAAACATAATTCTTTGGCCCGACATGTTTGTGAGTTGGCCACGAAAAAAGCGACAGAGTAAAACAAACAAATAGCTAAGCACTCGCATGCGCTGGTATTGAATACATTTCAAAGCAAAACACTTTTCAAATGCATTCGAGTGGTCGGCCGAGCTGTCAATGACATGGATTTCCAGCCACCAAAGAAACAACAATCGAACCGAAATAAAAAACAATGCAAAAACCTCTGGCCACATGTGCTGTACAGTGCTGTGCAGAGCTGTGCAGTGCGGTGCCAAATCAAAACGTCAAATTATAATTGTCTACGAGTTCTCGTTACCTTTTTGTTTTCTTTCTGCTGTTTTTTATGCGAATGCTGGCTTTTGTTTTTCTTTTGCACATTGTGTTTGCTTGGCACGAGAGCTGCACAAAAACAGTTAGAGAGCACGACCGCTGGGGCCAAACCCAAGAAACCCCAACACCCACACAGGAAGCCCGGAGGAAAACCAAAGAAAAACCCAAAAGCCAAGAAAAGCGCCCAAGCGCAACTGACTGGCATTGACTTCGGCAACTGCACTGTTACAAACCAAATGGTCATAGAGTTAAGAGAGGTTTTAAAGCCGTGTTTTGAACATAAATTTATAATAAAACCCATGGTATTGCAACCTCCTTTTTGTTTGGGAAATATTTACCAAAACTTAAGAGGGAAATACGTTTGATTTGGTACTTTTTTGGAAAGTGTTCAGCTTGAATTCGAATCGAAGTTGCAATTGCTTTGCGGCGAGGTCAGACGTTGAGTCCAAGCCCGAGCTCGAATCCGCACATAAATTAGTCAGAGTTGCATGCAAAATGAGGCACTGCCCCCTGGAAGTCCACTCCCTGCGCCCCCCGCAGCCCTGCCACGCCCCCCGGCTCGCGTCGTCAAACTGTCTGGGTTAACATACTGTCGATTGGCAATTAGCTCGGCTCGGATCTCCCAACTCCAGCCCCCAATCGTTATTCGCTGCCTCATTGCTCGATTGTTCAATTTTCGGTTAATTGGTTCTGATTGTTTTCGGGGCGTGTAGCTGATTTCCCCCTATTTTTTGCGGTCTATTGGCGGGGGAGGGTGGATCGAGGAAGGGGTCCAAAATTCACTAAATTTCAAATTATGCACTGGAAATCGGCTGCGGTTTTATTTTGGAAAGGGTGCTGTAGGTCAGTAATTATACTAAAGTCTTAAAAAGAACAAGGGTATATTGAATTCGTACGAACGTATGTAACATGGAGAAGGAAGGAAGCTTTTCTTGATCAGCATCAACAGCAAAGTCGATCTAGCCATGTCCGTCTGTCCGTCCGTCCGTATAAAGACTCTAATAGATAGAGAAAAACGAATTGCATATTTACAATTTTGAGATAACAGATCAGCAGATGTTTGCTTTAAAAATCGTCTAGCACCCCCGCAGCCCCGCAAACCGCGAAATTCTTTGGTGGCCACAAATTTTACCCTAGAGGCCCTAAATTTGAATGGTACATTGGTAGATCTTATACCTATCTGTGTGGCGAAAATCAGCCATGACAGTCGGCTACAATCATTCTCACTTAAGGAGTTTTTCGAAACCACCCAAGAGCATTGCCATTTTCTGAATAAATCGTGCCGAGTTTCTCTCATAACCCCCTCCGTGAGCTAATTACACATGATTGGCAAGTCAAATGATGGATTGTAGATTGTGGATTTCTAGTTTAAGTATGCAAATGTCACTGCAATCACTTGTGACTAATGTATCCCCATATCTTTGCTTCTATCTTTGCAGGTAAGCAGAGTATCTGCATCTTTTTCGAAGGTCACCGCCCGTGAGTGTGTGTGTCTGTTGTATGTAGCACCCAGTCTAATTAGCAGCCAAGTAAGTGGTCTCCGGGGGTGGGTGTGACCCACGCGCCGGCGAAAAGTCTGGGCAACTGGAATTGAAATCGAAACTGAAACCGAAACTGATCCCAAATGCCGATGCCGCTGCCGATGCCGATGCCGATGCAGCGACTAACGAGTTGAGGCGTTTACATCAAAATGCGGCATCGTGCCGCAAGCAATTATATTCCATGTTGGCTTTGCTATAAATTAATTAAATGGAAAATAATCGTGTGCAGGCAGTCAGCGCAAACGGCGTTCTTCACAGAGCGACACCGACAAACGGAGCCGAGCGTTCTCAAGTGCTTTTGTAATTTTAATTGCTCCGCGCCAAATGCTCAATGCACGGGGCCTGCCAAATATGGCAACTGGCACCGCCAAACAAGTGCAGCGCACCGCCGCCATCCGCTGGATGCGGCCAGAAGTTGCAGCTTTAATGCGGTTAATGTCTCTGTTTAGGCAAACTTCCTTCTCGTCGTCTGCTGCCAAATGAAAAGCGAGTGATGCCGCACGAAAGGTTTTCCCCGGCGCAAGGCGAAATTCATTGCCACCCGCCGCCACCAAGGCAGCAGCCAGCCACTTGTATCTGCCTCTTTATCCGTGGCTGTCGCTAAACTTGTATCTGCATCTGCATCTCGCTGTTGGCTGTTGGCTGTTGGCGGCTTTGTAGCATTTAATCGCGGGCTTTGAATTATTTATGTGGCTGCCTCAAGTGCGATGTGCGATGTGTGTGCTCTTGGCGTTGCATGCCAATCGAGAGTCGCGATTGAGAAGTCAAGGAGTTTGGTGGAAAACAATAAATAATGGGAAACCTTCAGTGTTCTCAGTGGCTCAAAGTCATATTCTTTGATTTCCGAACTCCTTTGATTAATAAAACATTACACACCTGCGATTCTATTGACTGCCGCAGAGTTGTTCTCTTAATTGGGTTTGCACTCCCATTTTCGGAACTCTTTTGAGTCGAAAACAGATTTTTAAATGCATTCATTAACCCTTTGGCGACCAGGCCAGGGCTCATAGCACGTTCGGCCGTTCGGCCGTTGGACTTTTGTTTTGGCCACAGCGGGGGGGATGAGATGGTGTGACCGGGTCGAGTTGAGGGAGGGCATCTCGCATATTGAATTACCAAAGTACAGTGAACACTCCACTCCGCCGCTCCAGACCGGAGTAGGCTTTTGTTTGCCTTTTGCGCTTTGTGCATGCCAAAATAAAAGCGGCATGCCCGGGCCAATGGAAATGGGGGCGTTGGCACTGCGGTGGGCGTGAGCCGTTCAATGGGCAGTGGCCGCTCCAAGCGAGCGAACGTTGAGTGAGTGACGGACTGGTCGAGTCCGACGTGCACTGAGACAAAACACCCAAATCAATTAGGCGATTTTTATTGCCAAAAACAAGAGGTACAAATCGTGTAATCTTGGCCAAGAGCTAGGTTATATTTTGTATCTGCTTTTGGGGTACCTATTGATTTGTTGCAGTGCCGTCTGCTTGTAGTCTGAGTGACTGACTGACTGACATGCCCATTTCGCATGCCTTTGTGTTTTTGGCCTGTTTACCTCGCCCACAATCCCCCCGCCACGCCCCTCCGCCGCCTATTCCAGCAATATAGGCTCTCTCGTATTCCTTTCTTTTTGGCGCAACTTTTTTGGTACACATATATTTCGTTTCGTTTTTTTTTTTTGCGCTTTTTAGGGGGTTGCTGCCTTTTGCATTTTGTTTATATTACGTGTCGCTCGCGCTTCAAGGCGGCACCACCACCGACTGACTGACAACTTCAATCAGCATCAAAGGCCCAGAGCCGACTCTCGACTCTGGACATGCTGCAGCATACTATACACCGAAATACCCGCTGCATGTGCTCCGTGCCACGCCCGGATCGCTGCGTCTCTTGTAATTGGAGCAGCATTGAAGTTTCGGGCTTTGTTTCATTTCGGAGCTGTAGTTTTTTCCCCCCCTTCTGTGGGTGTTGACAAAAATTGTTGCGTAGGGGGTTAATTGTGAAAAATGCCACCAGGGAGTTAAGTGGGTTGCGGGCTACAGTGGTCACTCGCTACACGCGGGAAGCGACTAACTTCCCATCTTCCGTTCTCCCTTGTTCGCGGGTGCCGAAGTGTGTTCGGGCCGCCGGGGCTAGGGTTGCGCATCGCTGCTTTACACTTTTGAAAGTTCAATATGGCTTGGCTTTTATCTCCGTTTTTAAATTGATTTAAATTCTTGCCTCCGAGCCCTGCGGGCCATTCTCGATCGCTTTTCAATCGCAGTCATTTGCCATGTTTGTTCTGCGGTCGCTCGGCTCTCAGCTCTTTATGCATGCCGCGAGCGTGACTTCATCTTGACCTCGCGCATACGCCGCATAGCCCGCATACGTATACGTACGAGTAACCATCCAGTTCTCCAGTCCCCTCCCCCCATCCAGGGAGCCTCTCCTCCATACCGATTTCGATTCAGATTCCATGGCAAGCGATTCCGTTTCCAGCCCACTCAAAAATGCCGCCGGCGAGCAAACGAGACAAACTGTCTGCCCGGCTCTGGGACTTGGACTTTCCATCGATTCTGTAGATTCTGCAGTTTTTCCTCCCCCCGGATATGTTCATGCGGCGCTTTGCAAGATATTTTTATTGATGAAGCGTACAAATTGAGTTCGGGCCCAGCCACAATGTTGCCCTGAGTGGCCTGGCCGTCGCGGCAACATTTCATCCACATGAACCACTGTGTTCATTAGCGGCGATATTGAATTTATGTTGCTGGCAACATTGTTGCACTTGCAGCTTCCCCCGAGCTCCCCGCTTTCGTTTGTCTCTCTCCCTCTCGTACAGTGATGACAATGACAAACGGCCGCAAGATTGATTCGTCGCCCGTCATCAGCAGAGTTGGTCATAACCCCTTTCGTCCCGGTCCCCCGACATACAGCCCGCTACCACGTGTGTGGTCCGATCTGCTTCCTCTGGCCGGGGCGATTCTTCTCGTTTTTTACGCCGCGGTTGGGGTTCTTTTTTGTTGTGCTCCCCGGTCGTTATCAGCTCACCATTTAGGCTTTGAGTGCCTTTTCTAATTCACACTTTTTTCCACCGCTCTTCTCGCGCGTCTCCGGCAATTCTTCCGCCCCACCAGTGTCTTTCTTCCATGGATACGCTTCTGCCGGGTTGCCGGGTTCCCAGCATGTGACGACGTTCGCGTTTTTACGCGTCTGGCAAATATCAAGCGCGACAATCAAGAAGAAAAACGCCGCCGAAGAATTGAGGAAGAAGAGTATTACACATGGCTATGTCTGGGCTGAAGAATTCCCTCTTGAGTTTACGATTTCATTGTTCAACTTTTCTGTTGCAAAGGGAGCTATCTTACAGATATTGGAGCCGGATAATACGTTCTTGATTTTACTATTTCAATATTCAAGTTTTCTAGCTTGAATTTACAACATCGGTGGGCAGCCCATAGCTCTTTCGGCTCCCAGTGCTAAAGCTTTTGCATAACATAAGATAGAGGTGGACTCTGGTTTTTGGCTGTTTCCAAAGTGAGTAATTGAAATCATAGGACAGTTTTGGAGCTCAAACCTCCTTACAAGTCATACCTTCTCTAGAGGTTAAAACCAAGAAGTAGGTTCAATCTCCCGGTGGTTGGTTGCCAACTTGTTGCCACAGTCACCATTCCTTGTGGCAGGGCATCAAAGACTGAAGTGAGAACGGATCGGAGGCCACACACGAAGCCAAAGAGCGGCATTCGTCTAGGAATCAGCCAAGGCAAAAGACATTGCGACGTGATGAATGGGCAGCGACAACATCAGACGCAAATGCAAGTGGAACAGAGGCGGTAATTCCAAGGGGGTTCGAGGGGCTGGCTGGTCAATCTGCACCGCTGTCAGCTTTGTGCGACTCTGTCAACGTGGTCGCTTTTGGAACGCCGCTTTTCCAGGCTTCGGGCACAGCTCTGTCCATCCCATCCCACAAGCCGCATCATCTTCTGGTGACGGCGGCTTTTTCTTAGTGGCGCGCGTTTAATTTGCAAATGAGCTCAGATCGGATGCCCCAAAACGGATCTCTTACAAAAAACCCGGCAGACGACAACATCAGAAATTCACTGGCCACAGCCCTGGCCGCGTGATGAAAAAAACCATTGCAAATGTGTTGGATTTCCCGGCACAAATTACTTGTTTTTGGCCAAACAAAAAATGGAACCCGATAGCTTTTACCGAAACTTTCAGCGAAGGGTATCGCATTATAGAATTCTGACTTGCAAAGAGATTTAATACAGCATTATACAAGATAGAAGCCAAGAATTGTTTGGATCCGAATTATATGATTTTCTTATCGTAATTTCATTTGGGAAAGTGTTTCGTAATTGCTAAAGAATTCAGATGGATTTTCCGGCACAAAATACTTGTTTTTGGGCAAACAAAAAATGGAACCCATGTGCTTTTACCGAAACTTTGAGTGAAGGGTATCGCATCATAGAATTCTGACTTGCAAAGAGATTTAATACAGCATTATACAATAAACCATTATACAAGATTATCCCAATTATATGGCTTTCTTATCGTAATTTCATTTGGGAAAGTGTTTCGTAATTGCCAAAGAATTCAGATAGACCACAATGCGCTCTTGATCGTTTAATTTCATAACTGAAAAGTTCCCCCGTAGCTACTCTTTCATAATCAATTCCCTTGCAGCCTTAATGTTTGCCCTTTAACCGAGAGCTAATAGCAATTTGTCGAGTATGCAGGGGGGCAAGTTTTGTTCATTAAACTTTCGTCTTTACCTTGTCCACCATTACTTAATTATTCCCCCGCCCAGCCCAGCCCCACCCCGCCCTGACCTATCGAACAAAAAAAGCGGACAGAATTAAATTCATTTGGCTGTCTCCGCTGTGGAATTTGTTGTTTTCGCTGGCTCAGCATTCCGCTGACAGACGGGCAAAAGAAAAGCTACGAAAGCCAAGGAAGCGGAGCCTGCAGGGGCGGCAGCGGTGGTGGCGGTGGCGGCGGCTGAGGGGGCGTGGCATCCGAGGTCTATGTCTGGCTGGGGGTTCAGGTTTGAAGTTGTGGCGCGGTGCCATTCCCGGAATTGTTTGTCTCTCGACTGTGGCTGCGGCTGCGGCTGTGGCTGCTGTTGTCTTTTGTTTTCACAAAACCAAGCGTCTGTCTGCCAATCGCTGGGATCGCAAGTCGTCGCTTCTTTTGGGTTTCAGCTCTGGGTCTGGGTCTGGGTCTTTTTTTTTGGCTCTGGGTATCGCGGATGTTTGCTTTCGAAGCTGAGGCTGAAACTGAGGCTGTTGACTGCTCCTGATGCTGGCACAGCATTGTAGTACGCACCGATTTGCGAGGCAGTTCCTGGAACCGGGAAATAGAGTGAGGGAAACACTCATTCATAGGCCATTGATTGAATTACACAGCGTCGTGGCCTGAACTTGTTTTCGGCGCGATTCGGTTTCGCCGTTTTCGCAGAAGCCCAGGATCGCCGGGCAATGGCAACCGTCAACGTATCCATAATAATCATAATCATAATGAACTATCCCCCATTCACTGGAAGTAGGTCGTCGTCTTGTTCGTTTGTTGCGGAGTTTGGTCTCCGTGGGTTCGCAGGGCCAGCGAGAAGTTTGACCCATTTCGGGGGAAGCCGCATGAGGGCCATTAGATGGCAAAACACCACACATGTATCCAACCGAACCGAACCGAGGCGAACCGCCTACCCAACAAATCTCGCATCCCATAAATTATAAACAACATAGAGGAAATGTCAACTCCATCGAGTGGGTCAGGCCCACGAATTTGGAAAATTATTACAGGAATACAGAGGAGAAACGAAACCAGAAATGCTCTTTAGAGTTCCAAAGCATACTCTGTATTTAAGGCATCAAATGCTCTAATTTCTGATTAGGTGTTTTCTGTCAGTTGTACCCGGTTCTTAAAAAGAAGAAGGGCGTATTGAATTCGTACGAATGCATAGAACTAAATATATTATCGATCACCATCAACAAGCCTAGTCGTATAGCCATTTCCGTCTGTCCGTTCGTCCGTATAAACGCCTAGATCTTGAAGATTTTAATAGAAAGACAAAAAATATTAGCATTTTCTGATTCTGGGAAAACCAGTTCAGCCCAAGTTTGTTTTTAAAATCGGCTACCTCCTTCTGCACGTGTACAATTCGATCTTAAAGAAAGGGATATACCCGCAGAAAGAGTATGTTAACCCAGAGCAGGCCCTTGGAAATATATCTGAATGGATAAAATCCACCTCGCGACTATCGTAAAAATCAAAATTATGTCAGAAATGCAACCCACCCTCCTACGTACAGCACATTTGTGATTTGTGTCTCTCGTTTTTATTTCCAATCGCCGAAAAGAAAAAGTCCACGGCGATCTATGCTAATCAGTCTCCCACATGGCCAGACAGAAACCGAAAACAGAAAAAAACTTGTCTGCCCAAAAATAAATATAGTATGTGCCTTGGTTCGAACTTTTTTCCCCCCGGCTCTTTCGGTATTTTCTGTATTTGGTGGTGTCTTCATTGGCGGCAAATGAATTTATTATTTATTAATAGACTGGCGCAATTTAATGTGACATTTTGGCATGCTATTAAAAGCGTATTAGCCACGGCAATCGGTAACCCGCTAGGAGGGACTGGCTCCGGCCCAGACCAGTGGCTTCAAGGGGTTAACACCATCGGCCAGTAGACACGACAACACACAAATCAAATAGCTGCCGAGCCATAAAACTATTTACGGATATTTTATGGAAGCGCTTAATGTGAGAATTTGTCGCGCATTGTAGGCCAGCAGGTTTACAATATCAATTATAGAATTTACTGCCCCAAAGTGCTTTGCATGACTACGAAATGAAGAGTTTGGCATGGCTTAAGGCTTATAGTTTTTACAACTATTGCTAGATTGTTCTCCTAAGGATGATTGAGGAAATGGTTCGTGCCGATCCCCATTATCTAGCCCGAACCTTTCGCCCATTAATTTTAAGACCCTGGACTGCAGGTGCCCGCAGCAGCAGCAGCAGCAGCTGAAGGGAAAGTTTCCTGGCAAGCCGCAAACTATCCCTAATTAACGCTTTCGCGCACCTCTTGCCCACTTGATGACAGGTAACCACACTCCAGATAGCTTTGCTCCCAAAAGTTCAGGTGCTAGATGCTAGATTACGCTTAAAGCGGCTGAAATAACAGCAGGCGGCATCAAAGTTTAAGCCAAAGGGCAGCGGCGAGACGCCAACACAGACCGGGGAGATCCGGAAACGGGAACAGGGGGCATGCTGCATGCGGATGAGCCGCATTCAGGGGAAGAGGCTGCTGCAATGCAACATAAATAAGCAGAAAGGCAAAAATTGTCTTTTATGATGGCTGTTAGCGGAGGAAGGCCTACAGTGCGCACTCGCTAATTAGCCAGGTGTTTTTTCTGAAACTTTAATATATGCAATTAATCAATCTACTGGATCATTTAATCGTTTTATTCTGCGGAAAATTTGCCTTCTCTGGCACTTTCTAAAACCTCCACTTGGCCAGCAGGTTTCCTCGCAAACTGCCTGCCTCAGAATTTCAAATGAAAAGCTCACGCACTTTAAATTAATAAGCCCAAGAGTTTGGCTTTCGGTTGCTCTGTGGAAATGTCACTGTTTGGTAGAACTCATTTTTATTTGTATTGCTTTGGCATTGGGATCTTCCTGCCTTCGGTGGCTCGATGTTGCACTGCCTCCGATGCCTCCGATGCCTGCGATGCCCCCGCTGCCGTGGGGCACTTAAAGGTGCAGCGTGTGCCAACGCATGAGAGCGAAGGCAAGGTAGGATGAGGATGCGGATGAGGATGAGGATGAGAATGATTCTGGAGGCAGCAGCGAGAGCCTGGGCCAAGGGGGTGTGGCACAAAACACAATGTTGCGCAAAGAACGTTGAACCCGCTGCCACGGCTGCTGCCTGCCTCTCTTGCCACTTTTCTGCGGGCCAACTCCGATGGCTTTGCATGTGTTTCCGTTTTTCCTTTTCTTTTTTTTTCCATAATTTTTCATTTTCACGCACTGTTGGGACATTTGAAAAAAATCCACCCACAGAGATTTGTAGCTGGTAACCCCAGTTACCCCTTCGGTATTATTTTTTTCCACCCCCAGAGCAGTGCATTTTGCACTCAACGTAATTGGGGGGCAGATGCCGAAGAGTGCGAGTGTGAGGGTGGCAGGGTCCTGGGAGAGATTTAAAATGCATTTAAAAACATAGAAATTGCAAAGCTCGGATGAGAAACTTGGCAGTTGCTCCAGCGCAAGTCCCAAAGCGCAGCTTAAATTGCAGCCACTACACTCGGAGCTGAGGTTTTTCGCTGGGAAAAACTAATTTAATGGACGCAAAAAGAAAAGTAAATGCTTTCGATAGTTAATTAATTGCCCTTGGTTACAGAGGTGTACCTTAACAACAACTCCCAGAACTGTCACGCTGGGACTTCCTCCTAATTCCCAGAATATTCCCAACACTCTTTTTATTTTGTCGGCAAGGTGTTGTGGCTCCAGAGGTTCCCGTCTGCGTCTGTCATAATGTTTGAGGATAATGCGGCCTGAAACCATTTTGTTTGTAATTGGCATAAGAGTCTCTAATTCCAAATGCATTTATTATT
Source organism: Drosophila ironensis (assembly GCA_021223825.1). Taxonomy (NCBI): domain Eukaryota; kingdom Metazoa; phylum Arthropoda; class Insecta; order Diptera; family Drosophilidae; genus Drosophila; species Drosophila ironensis. The sequence continues at coordinate 1,758,339 of JAJJHQ010010226.1, forward strand.
TCGACATGGCCAAAGACAAGTTCTTGGCACGCAATTGCATCTGATGGATGTGGCCGGACGACGGCGGGCGGGGCGCGTCTCCTGCCTCGGCCGGGCTAAGCTCAACTTAAGCTGGAAGCCACCATGACCAAGAGGAGACCCGGGGCCAGAAAACAGAAACAGATCAGCCAGGCAGAGAACTCGTTTGGCTGTCTCCTCTTTTTAGCCAGCAAAAAAACGCTGGTTCCTCCTCAGTTTTTCTTCTTTTTTTAGTGTTTGTGGAATATTTTTGTACGAGATTTTTACATTCGTGCGCGTTTTCGAAAAAACACAAAAAAAAACAAAAAAAAGAAATGTAACAGAGCGGGGAAGGTAGGGGGTACCCGATGGAGAGGACCTTGCCAGTGAAAACCTGATTTGGATGTGGATGACGAAAACAACAGCAACAAAAATACTATATATAAAAAATAAAAAGAAAACAAAAAGCGAACCGAATCTGGTTTGCCTTGCAGAAAGTCAAGGAACAGGGAGCAGCGGATGGATGGATGGTGGATGTGGGGCCATAGGCCTACCTTTCAGACATCTGCGGCATTTCAAGGTCTGACTCAGCAAATCGGGGAAGAGGAAACAAGCGAGCTCAGATCCCAGAACCCAGTACCCAGAACCCGAGACCAAAGACCAGGCTTCGATTCTGCGTCTGTTTCTGTTTCTGTTCCTGTCTGTCGCCGGCTGCGCCCTTTTCCACCAGCCACGCCCCCTCCTTCTGCCAGCTCTTTGAGTTTTTTTTTGTGTGTTCCAGCACATTCCAGTTATGGCGATTCCCCTCCAGACACACCTAGTTTCTGGGTCTGTCTTCCTTTTTTCGGGCCATTTGCTGTTTGAATGTTTGGTCGGACTTAGTCTGGGTTTCGGTTTTGGCTTGGATCTCCTTCGCTTTGAGCTTTTGTCTGCGGTTGCGGTTTCTTGGCCAAGTTATTGAACTTCCAGGCAGTGATGCCACACTGGCCTTTTTTCAAGTCATATCCTTAACGTAGATTGTTCTTAGCCACTTAATTTTCCATTATTAGGCATTAATTCAATTAGTGTTTAATTGGGGTTATTGTATCTGCCAATCTATACCTATTCTCATTATCAACCAGTATAATTAATATATAATTAAACTGATATAATTAAACTCTAAATTACATACGTATGACGTAGCAGAAGGGTATGATTAGGTTATCGGGAATTGACACTTACAAAGGGCGGTTTAAATTTGATTTGGGCGTATCCTCGTTATTTGTCAACAAATTGTTATGAAGCTTTTCAGATTGGTAAATAACATAATTTTTAATGGCAAGCACACACGGACAGACGGACCTAACTGGATATAGATACGTTGTGGGGTCGGAAACCTAATAAAGCATTTTCACCTTAACCTTTCCCGCCCGTTTTTTGCATCACTACACCGCCACAGGGCTTTCCTCCTTGTGAGCTCAATTGTTTACCTGTAGTTTAATCACACATGAGTTGACTTTTGGAGTGAAGCGGCACGGGGAAAGAATATACCACTGTCCGGGGCATATCAAATATCATTTGATGCTTCAAAAGAAGCCGACAAATGTGACAACAGGCAAGACAACAATGGCAGCAAGCAGCAACCCAGCAAGCAGCAACCAGCAAGCAGCAACAATAATTTAGTTTCGTACACTACCAAGAGTATTTAAATTATATAAACTGACCGGCAGCGGCAGCGGGCAGCAGCAGCAGCAAAAGAAGTCACATCAAAGCGTTGGCTCTTCACTTCATTTTGCTGTCAATGACCCCACGAAAGCAAAAGCTTGAATTACCTGGGGAGCGGGGAGCGTGCTTCTAGGCGAGCAACAAAGGGTTAAGCGGCGAGATGGTCCCGGGTTTGGGGTCCACAGGTCCTTTGTAGTTTCACCGAAAAGCCGGGGGGGAGGGAAAAAAAAATAGCGGCAACAAGCTAAATAACGAAATGCGAAGAATGCAAAAACAAGAGCGGTTTCAATTACGTAAACAAAGTGCTGCCGCCGACAAAATAAGCGGGGGAGTCCCCCCCGGTTCTTTGGGGGGAGGGAGAGGGGGAGAGGCGAGCTTAACCCACTGAAGCGTGTGCCGGGAGCAACAAAGAAAGCAAAAGAAAGCAATTACAAATAGTTAAGACTTATTTAGCCATGTCAGGCGGCGCGGGCGGGCTGCTGTCGCTTTTACTGGCGCCAGGCGGTCGTTAAAAATGTAATTGTAATTATGACCATATAGTATAGTAGTCTCTGCCGCCGCCGCCGCCGAGCGCCCAAAGCCCAAAAGGTGCCAAAGCACCCACATTGCAGTTTATGCGGCCAAAGTCCAAAAGGCGAAAATGCTGAAATGGCCATTGAATGCAAATGGAAAATGCGAAAACGTATGCCGAATGCAATCCAAATGCGAATGCGAATAATATTTTCTATGCCATGCGCCATTTGACACATGAAATGCATGCACTTTGGCGGGTGGCTTGCGGGGAATTGTTGCTGCTCGCCGCATAACTCATACGCAGTGTGTGACGGGGAAAAAGAAGATGTGAAAGAAATTCCCCGCCATCCCGAGAAGCAGTGGGATAAATGCGGGAAACTCTTGGCGTGCAATATAATTTGTATTTCAATTCAAGTGCTGATCTTTGTCATAGATAGCTGCAGATATGTGATAAATTGTTTCAGGCGGAAGCTCGCTTTAAAGTTCAAACTTCAAGCTTTCGAGGAGAATCCTTTATAACATGTTAATCATTAGGTTGCAGTTGCCTCCCTCCTGGAGCTGATGTACCAAATCCCCAGCGAATGGGTTTAGAATTCACTGAAATTGTATCAGCCACCGAGTCTCCGTCTCTGGAGTCACGTGCCCCGGCGCATTCGCATCTTCATCTGGCGCGCCCAGCTCAATCTCCATTTACGGCCTCATCTTCATCTCCACTCGGATTTCCCAACTCTATCAGAGCCAAACGGAGCACCCGGGGACGCCTAACAATTCGCTAAACTTGGCAGCTTTTTTCGGGCTCATTTTTCAGCTGTCTGGCCTCAGGCTCAAGCTCGGATACTTGTAGGATCGGATTGGAGTTCTTTAACTACCGTTTGCGGAAGGGTAAGGGGAGCGCCGAGTTTCTTTTGCCTTTCGGCCATTTGGCTACTGCCACTTCCACTGCCACTGCCACTGCAACTGTTGGCGGCAATGTGGCAATTAACTCTTTGATGGATTTACTGTCCGCTGCTGATGATGTCGTCGCCCGTGGCCCCACAAAACTCCCAGAAACTCTGTGACGGCCCCAGCCTGCGGGCACAATGAAAGCAGAGCATTCGCAATGGTTGAAGACATTAATGGCTGAACCAATTAATCCGCGTAAAACAAAGATATGGAAATCAGGATGCGGTTTCTGCGGAAATCTTTCTTTGAGAGACTACCTTATAACAATGCCCTCTGCTGTCTGTCTAGTTGGCGGCCCCACCTCGCTTTGTTTGACGATTAAAAATGGCCACGAAATGCGTTTTTCGACTGCAACGGATGCAGTGGCCAAAGAACCGAACGAATCCAAACCGAACACTCCACAATTATAAAATAACCATCACTTATAATGGTCGTCGCCGCAGTAGCTTAGCTCCCTTGGAGCCCCTCCAGTCCATACCATCCGATGCCAAGCCATGCCATGCCGTGCCATTCATTTTATGCCACATCTCGATCCCCAAACGAGGGGGATCGGCCTCCTTCGTCTAGAAAAATTGCCAGAGGCTAAAATTCTCGATGCGAGCGGAAACGCAGTAAACTGCAACTGAAAACGGCAACAGGCAACGGGCAGCGGGCAACTGCAAAACTGCGTGTGGATTTGAAATATTCTGCAGACATTTAGCGGCGCTTTTGGCCAGCAAAGCTGAAATTAAAGCCAACAAACCAACGGCAACGCCAGCAACAAAAGTGGCAGCAGTTTTTCCGACTCAGAGAAGCGTTTCAAATTACAGACACCAAATAGGCCGCCGCCAGTGACTCCCTAAACTTCACCCATTGGATTTTCCCTGCATTTTCCCCCCTCCGACCCGGCGTCGATGCGGTTACCGCCTCCGAAAACGGAAAACTCCGAGGTACTACTACAGGTTGCACTATGCACATTATGCCCGCATGCGGCGTCGCCGAGACCGACAATAAAATGCGTGGCAAAATGCAATTGAGAAATTAATTTCATCCATTCATTCGGGCTCCTCTTCTCGCATTTAGCTCTGTAATTATGACTAATTTGTGGATGCGAGGAGATCCAACTACAATGCAACATCAGCAGCAACAAACTAAACCGCCCCAAACAAACACTTTTTTTTCTTTACACAAAAAAGAAGCGGCAGAGGCAGGGGAAAATGCAAGGGAAGGGATAAGGTTCCTGAGATCAGAGATAGTGGCACTTTTTTGTGAAAATTATACAGCAGATAGCAGTAAAGAGACATGTATAATGGGCATAAAGGTGATAATAAAACCAACTACACATTCTTTTAAATTATCCCCTTAACATAGAGAGCTTGTCCCAATTAAGTTGTTCTTTTTAAAAGCATAAAAGATGAACAAACTTTGTTTGTGTTTAGAGGCTTTGGCAACCAAACTCATTGACTGCATTACTTTTAACCCTAATCCAATCTAATGCCACTGCAAATAAGCGGATAATTAAATTGAATGAAACTGTTAGTTTATTCACCGCTCGTAATCAAATCAAATTCTAATCACTGTCAACCCCAACTGGGTTTGCTTGTCCTGACCCCAGGCCAACCATAAGATCGGAAAGTTTCGAGGAGCAGGTAGTGGGAGCGGGAGCTTTTGTGCATAAATAATTACAAACTATCCGGACAACTTTGGCATCAAATTAAAATAACAGACCAGCAGATTGTCGAGTGGAGACAGAGTTTCTAGCTGTTGCAAAAATATATATATCTGCGCAGGTATATACAATGTTTGAATATAGGAGGAGTAGTTTTTTTTCAGGTCGATCTACTTCATCCAGGCGTGCTAATGAGCTACGGCCCAGAATGATGGTTGGATAGTTTGTGCGGATGCTGGGGTGGGAAGGGTTGGGATGTGATGTGGTGGCGGCCGTGCCGATGCCACCCGGGAAAGTCCATTCATGTCTGATTGAAGGAGGTGGAGCACTGGAGGCATGCAACCAAATGAAGTGCCAGAAATGCGAAGCGAAATTGCATAAACCTCTCGACCAAGTGGAATGCTCCAACTGGAAGGATGGATGAAGGGATGCTGGCTGCGCTGGGAGCTGCGCTGCGAATTGCGAAATATTTTTTTACAGTCCTCCGATGGCTGAGTTCATTAACATCCCAAACTTAAAAAACAAAATGCGAGAGCAGAAAAAATGGGAGCAGCCTGGGGGGAGGTGGGTCGCCGCCACCTTTCAGGTTTCACGGATGCTGCCCAATTCCTGTCACACTGGGTGGTGTGTGCTCGTGGCTTTTTCTAGGGTGGACCGCAGCGCATATCCCTGCAGGCTGCAGGACTTGCTGCCATATCTACCCCAAGCTTTGCAAATCTAAATGACTTTATTACTTTTTTCCCCGTTTTCCCCAACTTGTTTCCACCTCCCCAAGCAGCTCCTCTCGACATTTTGCTCCTGCTTCCACTCCACTGCTACTTTCATTTGAAATTCCCGCAAGGATACAACAAAATGCGGCAGAAAATCAGCAGAGGCAGCAGTGAAAAGCAGAAAAAACAGCAACCAGGATTGCAGCAGCAAATGCAAATATTCAGGAGGCCCACAACTGGGGGGTTTTCCATTTTTTTACCCCTTTTTTTTGTTTTTGTTCGCCCTGCCTTTCAAGTACCCAACGGATTGTTGCTGGGGTGCGATGCAGTGCCCCCAGCCCCCTGAAAACTCGCTTGAGTTGCTGTTTAAATGCTGTATGCAAGTTGCACTGCCCCAGCAAAAATTTAATTAGACAACAAAAATCCAACTGAGGGAGAAGCAACTTTTCCGAAGAGGGCTGCCTGCTCCGGCATGCAGGATATATATAGTACTCCTGCGTACATACAAATTTTTTTGTGTTCAGAGAAAACATGTACGAGTATTGTGTGTGCGTTTGGGGGCAATGTTTCAAGGGTAAGAAGGGGCTTGGGCGGTATGGGCCGGGATTTCTTGGGACCACTTGGGCTTCTCACAATGAAAGGACTAAAGAACTGGTAAATTCCAAGGAGTTCTCCCCATAATTTTTTGCCATTGTTGTGATTTTCGCTATGATGTCTCCCGCTTGGGGGCATCGCATTAATTGCATTGCATACTTTTGGGCGTTGAGCCAACGCCACCGACCCTATTGTTGGGTTATGTGTATGCTGTTTTAACCCTTTTCTTCTCCCCTTCCATTCATACATTAATAATGAATTAAACTTGACTTTCGCTTCGCTAGGCAGCCACAAAAGAAACATATTTCACGCTCAAATTAGTAACGAATGCGCAATGCTCTAACAACCTTTCGAGGGGATCCCATAAATTCCCACCGGTTATTGGTTGTTTTTTGCCTTTCGTTTAAAAAACTTACCCAGGAAACAAACAAAAATAACATCTTCTAATAGGCGGTTCCTTCAAGGCATCCCAATTAACTTTCTTCAAAGGTTACTTGGCCCTAGAGCCTCGTCTTTCTATCAGAGATGCTTATCTGAAATCAGCTCTTTGGCTATCATACCCGAACGCTTCAAGGATGCTTTTAGCCAGGCTTTTGTGGCCCACACAACAGTTCTTTTTTTTTATGCTCGCATTCATTCTTTAATGTTTTTGGCATTTGCCTTTTGCACAGGGACTTCTCTCATCCCCATCCTGCGGCTCCTGGTTCCTGGTTCTGTTTTTGAATCTGGAGCTGAAGCTGAAGCTTTTGCTTTTGCTTTGGACGGCTGCTGGAGGGTTTCAGTTTTTGCGACAAACTTCACTGCGGTTCAATGACACTTCCCGTTTGCTGCTCGAGAGCTGCCATAAAATGAAATTCCAGTTGCGGGCACAATGAATCTGAAGTGACAAACGAAAAATTACACAGCCAGAGTCAGAGTCAGAGCCGGAGTCGAGGCAGAGGAAAAGCAAAATAAAGCCACACGCCCCGCTCCCAAGGCGATGCCATTGGCCCGCAGCTTTGGCGGAGCAGAAGAGAATTTACTGTGGAGATTTCCGCATGGATCCTCGGGACCTGGCCGGGCTCCTAATTAAAGCCGCAAATAGGCGCAGCCCCGCATGATTTGGCCCCGGAAAATCGCCCCAAGATCAATAGACCAGGCCCACAAAGATCAGCTGGCGGTCATAAAGTTTTACTGGCCTTCTTCACTCCGCTCGAGCGGGCTTGGGTTACCATCTTTGGTCAGATGGTCAGATGCCAGATGGAAATGTGGGCAATAAATAAATCGAAGCACTGCCAACCGAATCGAATTGAATCGAATGCGAGGCGGCTGCCGGGGGAAGCGCTCAACAAGGATTGCCCGGGGAACATTTTCATAAATCTCTGCGGATCAAGCCACCGCCATTCTCTTTCACTGATGGCATTTTTGTGCCTGGCTTTTCCAGCACAACCGTTCTAACTGTAAAAGAATGGCCAAACAGGAGGTCAAATGGTCAGCGCACTAAATGCCAAACACCTTCAACGGTCGCTCGCAAAATCTTTCCCCAGCGACTCTCAAGCATCCACTGACAGTTTGACAAACATTGCCAGATTTCAGGCTACCTCAGTCGCATTTTATTTTCCTAGTTTTCTCTAATCTATCTCTAACCCTTTCTCCCCGCCTGTCTGTCTGTCCGACTGTCTGGCTGTCTGGTCTGTCAGTCAGTCATTCCTGATTCTTGATTCGAGTGCAATCCAAGTGAAGTTTGACTTTGTCAAAAGTCAGAGAGGAGGTGGATTTTGCCTCCACTGACTTGGCTGTGTAATCTATAAAAAAAAAGGAAATAAAAAAACGCTGCAGTGGAGATTTCTCGACAACGAGATACCATGTACCTATTTTAGTCAAATGCTAAATGTTATATGACGCCATCAGGCATTGACACTGAGACGAAGGGTTTATCCGTAACTTCATTGTTTATTGTCCGATCATTGTAAAACTTTGCACGTGGCTTGATATTACAATTTTGAGCTGTAAGCAAACATATTTGTATCCCTTGGTTTAACTATTTTAAAGATATAATCGGAATATATCTGTAGAAAATAGAGTTCTTTTAATATTGCAAAAGCGAAAAGGGGTACTAAAGATCTAAATAAAAAATAATTACGTCTCTAGATCTTACCATCTCGGAGAACGGCGTTTTTATACATATAAACGATCAGACAGACAGGCGGATATGGCTAGATCGAGGCGGCTGTTCCTTCTCCCTATTACATACTTTTCACAAACCTAATATACCATTTGTACCCTAAGGTACATGGTATAAATACTTACGCCTGGCTGCAAGAGAAGAAATCATTTAGTGACTTTGAAGTCAAATAGATTTGTTTACAAGTATCTGATGGATTTAAAAACCACTCGATGGCTAAAACCACGCGTTGGATGTAAACTTAAGCACGAAATGAAGTGTAAACCAAAATGATTGCTACCGTTTCTTCGGTGTAACCTCAATCTCCTCATGCAGCAACCGCCCGAGCTTGACTGACACTTCGACCTGTCTTTTTCGGGGGCGTGGCAGTGGAAGTTTTTCGCCTCCGAGGCTGGCAAAAGTTGCCGAGAAGTTTTCTCTAATTTGCTGTGGTTAAACTTTTTAATTTAAATGACATGGTCCAAGGAAGGGGGCGGCCGGAGTGGGGCGAGGGAGAGTAACCGGGGTGAGATTCTGAGAGCCTGGTTAAAAAGTGACGCCCCCGTTGACAGGCGACAGTTGATGGGCATTTGGGGCGTGGCCGGGACATGTTCATGTTGATTTTGGTGCCGGGCCCCAGAAGATTTTCATTAGCCCAAGAACAACATCAGCCGAGAAGAACGAATCTCCCGCAGAGATGTGGGCGGGCCGGGGGAACGCTGGGTGTCTATCATTTACCGTTTTCGCACAGTGTCCGGATAGGAGAAAAGGCCAAAACAAATCATAAATTTTGTGGGCCAATCGCCCCGGCCAATTATGCAGCAAACAAATGACCCATAATGAAGCAGAGCTCTATCTTCTGATGCCGCTGCTCGTGTTGCAGTTGCAGCTATTGGGGCAACCTGACAAAGTCAACATTTATCTTGCCATGTACGAAGTATTCGGAGGAAGTCCGAAATGAAAAACTTACCCATTTTGGGCTGCCTCAATCCCGAAACGGGAATACTCTTCTGGGTATCAGAAAATATCACTCAAATGGAATCCATAGATTACTATTTAGCAGTAATATACATTTTACAATTTTGAGTGTTATTTGTTAGTTGGAAGCCGAATTGTGCCCTTAAATCGAAAGATCTATAGATCATTAGTTAGCAGTAATATAAATGTTACAAGTTTGAATACTATATGTTAAATGTAAACCAAATTCTGCCTTTAAATCGAAACGGAAATTCTCTTTTGGGGTTACAGATAGTTAGGAAAACATTACCACATTAAATAGAACAAGATATACTATAGATTTATAGATCTCTAGATTATTTAGCAGTAATATAAATGTGGCAAATTTTAATGTGTAGACCAAATTCCACTTCATGACACATCTACCCGATTTCTGTGGCAGTTCCCATCCATTTCCGTGGCACAGACAATAAAGCCTTGGCGGGCAACAAATAAATTTCAGCCCCAATGATGGCCAAGGCGGCTGCCAACTAACTTTTTTGTTTCGCTGCCGTTTTTTTGTACTTTTTTCGCTTGCAACTCGAGATTCGAGGCCCAGCCTTAATTGCCATGTTGCGGCAACATGTTGCTGATCAATAAGAGAGACCCCGGACACGGGACAGATGATAATGGCTATGCCGCAGTTGCAGTTGCAGTTGCAACGCCGAGCAAATTGTCCATGTCCAAGTGCAAGTCCAAGTCCAAGTCCAAAGCCAGAGCCGAAAACCCGACTCCGAAACAGAGTCGCCATGATTAATGACAATAAATTTGATTCTCATTCGAGGGGAAGCGAATGTAAAAGGGGCTTGGGATGTACGAGTATGGGATCCCAGGTCCGTCCGGGCTCTTTTCCCGCTTTTCTTTTCTTTATTTTTATTTTGGTGGCACAATGGCAAGCGGCCTGATTAGAGCGGCCAGAAGCTGGGCCTCGTAAATTTCAAAAATATGGCACGGCAGCTGTCATAAAAATGCAATGCAATGTTGCAATTTGTTGCTCTTTTCTGCTGCGCTTTTTTTTCGTTTTGCCACTCAAGCTGGCTGCATAAAATTAAGTGAGCCTGTGTCTTCCTAGGCCGCAGTTGCTGCTGCCGCTGCCGCTTCTGCTGCTGCTGCTGCGCCTGCGCATTGTCTGACTTTGGGCCATCACTCAAAGCGTCGCACGCTAATTGGACAGAGAAATTGCAGAGTGCAGAGCAGGGAAGGAGGCCCCAGGAAAATGTGTTTGCCTCGCGAACCGCTCCCAGAACCGACATGATTTAATGGACAAGACATTAGGTTTTTATTTATTTTACCGCAGTTTCGGTTTCATTTTAAATACACCTAGGTCTCATTAAGCGAAAAGAAATCCAAGACCAGCTAAATGCATCCAACCGTCCTGAACCGGCAATGGAATTTGTTTTGGACTTCATTAAAAGTTGATTTAAATATTTCTCTGCTGTTTAGCTTCCCTCATATTTCACTGTTTTTTATTGTAATTTAATTTTCCTTATGGCTGCGAGCTATGCATGTTGATGCTCTTTAATTAAATTAGCCATTATTTTTATTTAAATGGTTTTGCATGAACTGCCTGGGTTGGGTGTAAAGTATACAAGAAGGTGTCAGATTAGGATATCGTTGGCGGTGCATAAACTTTAATTACAGGGCAATGCAAATTTACAAGTGCTCGAGTAACATGCAAACTCATGGTTTAAAATAAATTAACAATTAATATTCAATCCAAGCTTCCCCGGGGAAGGAAGTTTGGCTTAAGCTCGGGTCATGCTTGGGTTCTTTGACAACAGTGGCTTCTGTTTTTGTAAGTTCTCCCCGTTTTTTTGTGCAAGTTGTTTTTGGCGCAGACAACACGAATTGGAAATTGTAAAATGTCGCCGGGTGAAAAGCAAGCGGGCTGGCGGGTAGAGGGTAGGGGGTAGGGAGTCGAGTGCAATGTCGATACGAATTCGGCGGGATAAACAAGTTTACGGGCCGCGACAGACGCTAAGAAAAACAGCAACAACCAGATGACGCCACTGAAGCACTGAAATGCAGATGAAGCTGACGGCGGCCAAGAGACAACGACGACGACGATGTCGGTGCAATGTTCATTGCATATAGGTCGCTGCTCCATTTCCACTTGGACGCCACTGGAGCTGCAAACACGTCCGCCGCGCACACACACGACACCCCCTCGCCGGATTTCGTTTGGCCGGCCATCCTCCTCATCAATTGAGGAACATGCAGCAGCAGCAGCAGGACGACGCCGATCTTTGGCTGCATAATTGCCAGTCTAAATCAATGGGGCGCAAGATGTTGCCGCATGTGGCTGTTGCTGTTGCTGTTGCACCCATACATGACTCTGTCGGACTTCATTGTCAACGCCGTTGCCGTCTCCATTGGAGCCAAGCAACTGCAACTTCAGCTACAGCTCCAGCCTCAGCCTCAGCTCCAACTCCATTTGAAACTGCATCTCCATCGGCATCAGCATCGGCATCGGCATTGCCATCGCATCGCCATCTCCATGTCCCCGAGTCTTGTGGCCATGTCCGTCGCGGTCGTCGTCAATATTTGCCATGATCTTATCGTCAAGCGGAGTCATGTCGCTGCCATGGCTTTACTGCCCTGGCTTCCCCCTCGGAATGGCCCCTCCAGCAGCCACTGTGCTCACTTGGGTGCAATTATTTTCGAGATACTCTTTCAGGGTAGCAATTGTTTCAGCTTGAACTAGTCTTGTGTGAAAATCTCTGATCTTTTAGATACAGCTGGTCTTATAAAAAGTTATGCCTACAACCAACATAAACATAAAATAAAGCCATAAAGTTCAACTATTTAAAAATATAAAATGAAAAGCCATAAAAGTTAAATTGCTGTAAGCTTTTATGAAACTTCTAGAGCAGCCATGGGCAGCCCTTGGCTCTTTCGGCTCCCAGTGCTTTCTCTATAAGCTTTTAGGCTTCAAGCTTTTATGAAACTTGTAGACCATGTAGATCTTTTTTCCCTTGTTAGAGCATTTGAAAGTCCCTGTGTAAGTGGCGATCTCCTTTGCGATCAGATCTGCTCCCTCGATTGGCTGCACATCATCTTTGTTGCTGAGTTATGGCAAAAGACCTTGGACTTAAGCACCAGCGACGTCTGCGCCGTCCTGCACCCGCACTCGCATCCAAGAAGACTCGTCGTCGTCTTCCAGCTCCACCGACACCACTGCCACCTCCCACCCCCTGGGCACCCCCTGCTAGCCGCCCGCCTATGCCGATAGTGCAATTTGTCATTGCACCGCGCGACGACGCGTGCGCCAGCATGAAGACTCGAGTCTCGCGGCGAGTCACTGAGCTCCACTCGGCGAGGCGGCCACTGATCCACTCTGCACCACAGATACTCCGCTGCACAGCACTTGCCGAAAATTCAGAGCAGGTTTCAATCTTTTGGATTGATTACTTGCAGAAATAGCTGGTTGTTAGAGGTGCTATTCTTAGGTTTTATTTTAAATTGACAAGGTGCTTTTCATGCCTAACCCTCTAAAGGAAGGTGTTTTACTACAATGATTACTTTGAAGAATTGCCATAATTTTACGTAAAACCTCTAATTCTAGCGGAAGTCAAGGTATCACACATATTAGATTGATTACTACAAAGTTGTTTACAATCTAGTAATCTAGTATAGTAATGATTATTTAAAAGAATAGCTTTGTTGAAGCGGTTGCAATCTATTGACCTATAAAAACACACCCACTTAAAGAAAGAGACTCCAGCGAAGCATAGCTAATTTTGGTATTGTTTGAGCTCTATTTTAAATATTATTTTTCATAACTTTCGTATGGGTTTCCCATTTTTTTCGAGTGCATTTTAGAGCTCTTTTGAGTGCTTCAGCGCCTCGTCATCTATCGCCGGCTGCCATCTGCTTACAGTTAAAGCGACTCTCGGTCGCCGAGTTTCCCAAATCGCGCATCTCCTGCTGCGCCGCAGATTCGGTGAGGATGGTGCCCGCCTGCCCGCCTGCCTGCCCGCCCTCTGCCTTCCTGCACCACCATCCACCAGCCAGCAGCCGGTCGGCGGTGCACCCTGGCCCTGGCCATTGGTGGTTTCTAGCGAAGCTTAACCGAACTGCACTGGCGCTCCTTGGCGACGACTTCTTTATGGCTCTTGATTTTTATGATTTTGCTGTTTAATGGTTCATTTGTGTGCCTCCAACCACGAGTTCGAGTGTGTGTCTGGCTTCCAGTTTTCTTATCGCAGCGTCTATATCTTTTGTAGTTTTTTTTCGCAGGTTTTATTTCCATTTTTTTTTTTGTGTTTTTTTTTCACTTCACCATCGCCTTGCGCTCTATTCTCATTATTTTGTTTTTTATTTTTACCATCTAGTTTTTCGGGGCCAGCATGTTTACCCAAAGACTCAAAGCAAATCCAAAGTTATGGTCCCGCAGGAAGCGGCCAAATAAAAAACAAATACCTCGTTTGAATGGGAATTTATGTAGCATACTTCGGGGTTGCCAAGCAGGGTTAGGAGAGAGCTTGTGTAAAACGCCAACCGGTAGTCCAAAGCAACCATTTAATGGGTGACTCCCCTGAAAGAGGAACCCAGGGCCTAAGCCAAAGCCGTGATTATGCTAATGAGCCGTTGTTGACACGCTGGCTGATCTTGGGCTCTTGGCGAAATCTTCTGGGCCTGCAGGTCTTCAGATCTCCATCATCATTAGCCCACCTTTCCGCTGGGCCGAGACGCGGCCAGAGAAGCGGCTCGATCATCGGCATCGTTTGCTTTGGCCATTTGTTTAACTGCCGCCGCGACACCTCCTCTGCGAGGATGCAGATGCTCAGCCCATCCCAGTGCCCAGGTCCCAGTCTCCGTCTCCGTCTGCGGAAGATGGAAACAACAGCGGACATCGAGCTGACGATGGCAATGGCAATGGGTAATGGATAATGGCGCCGCCTCCATTCAAAAATCACTTTATGGCGGCTGCAACAACTGCGAGCCTGCGTTCCCCATAATTGGAAGCAGTGCCAATCATTTTAACAGCTACACAAACACGCGAACCGCCAAACCGGCTCCCCTGTCTCGTTTGAGCAAGCTGATAATGCAAATATTTGCCAGCTCCTCCGTCCCGACCACAAAGATATCTCAGCCCAAGGGGATCGCTTGAACTTTGCCAAAGTATCTAACCTCCCGAGAATAGGTAATCCCTTCAGGGAACCCCACAACACTCTGGCATTTCGGGTCAAACTCTTGAGTAAACGCCATAATTTTGGAGGAATTCAAATGCCTGAAGAGCAGAGGATACAGGGTATCTGGAGTGGGCACCTCTGCTGCCAGGGAGCCGTCTTCAAAGCGTTCCGAGGCAGCAGGACCAGAAGGAGACACTCCGCTGCCTCCTTTCGAATTTGTGATCTGGTCTCAATGACAATTGGCGCCATAGCCGCGGGATGCGTTTGGGGCTTGGTGTCTGGCGGCTTGCGTCTTGCGGCTCGCGAGGATCGCTCTTGCCTTGTTCCCCAGTCGTCGTCGTCGTGGCCAGTTGTTGGGTTGTTTGTTTATAATTAGCCCGCTCGCTTGCCGGCAGCCGACTGCAATTTAAATTGATGAAGGCTACTGGTTTTGGCCGGGCTCCCATTGCTATTTTTATGGTCGATCAATTTTCTAACAACCCGAATGCTTCACCGCGACAAAAAAAGAGACGCTAAACGAAATTGGTTAGCAGTGAGTTAAAGTTTATTGCGGGCCCAATATATTCGGTTTAAGTGCCATTATCTCATATTTGCACCCTTGATTTTCTTCAAGTGCCCCCCTCTTGTGATCGATCAATTTCTAACGACTTATGGGTTTTCTTTATCGTTTCAGGGGGAAAAGCTGGACCTGGACGATGGGATTCTGGCGTCGGGGCATGTTCTCAGCCTGGCAGGACATCCGCACGGCCTGGCCCTCGTGCCGCCGCTGCCTCCGCCGCTGAAGCAACCGATGATGGACAAGAAGCAACAGCAGGCGCTCAAGGGCGCCCCGGCGGCCGGGAGCACGCCCACTTTGGATGCCTACCACTACCAGATCATGTATGCGCATGTGGTGCAGCACCAGCAGCGCGAGTGGGAGCGGGAAAGGGAGCGCGAACGGGAGCGGGAGCGGGAACGAGAGCACCTGCCGCACGCCCACCAGCTGCCCCATCAGCATCGCGCCGTTCTGGTGGCCGCCCCGCATCCGCACATCCAACCGCATCACGCAGCCGCCTCGTCGGCCTTCCGGCCCTGGGGCCCCAACAACCCCAAGGCCTTCCTGCACACCTACAATGCCACTGTGTCCAGCCTGCCGTATGCCTTCCAGGAGCCGCCGGAGCTGCAGCATCCGGAGCGCGTGGTCCGGAGCACGGACAAGCGCTGCACGGAGCGGACATACCAGCCCAATGTGGCGCTGGCCCCGCGGAAAAGCTACCTGGCCAAGGAGCGCTTCCGGGAGAAGGAGCGCGAGGCGAGCCACCACCATCCGGCCCACCAGGTGGTGCACATCAAGCAGGAGCGCTCGCCCACGCCCACGCCCCACTGCGGGGGACCGGGCGAGCGGTCCGCCTCCGTGGATGTGGTGGAAGCGTCGCACACCTCGTCGAGTGGCAGCAACTCCCCGCTGCCCGCCCACCTGCCGCCTCCGGGAGCCGCCGCACCACCCGGCGCTGCACCAGCTGCCCCCTCAACGGCACCAACCGCTGGCAGCACCAGTAACCTCCGGAACATGCGCAGTCCCGAGGAGTTTTCGGCGGGCGGCAGCAACGAGATTACCTCCTCCACCTCACCACATCACCAGCAGCGCGAGCAGCAGACGGGAGCGGGTGCCGGACAGGGATCCGGCTCCGGATCGGGGTCGGGAGGCGCTGCAGCGGCGGGCCAAGCGGTGGCCCAGCTACCGCATCAGCACATCATTGCCACCGTCAACCAGCATGCCAAACTATTGCCCAGCTCCAGTTCGCTGCCGAACGGGGGATCTCATGCTAGCGGGGGTGCATCCTCGCTGGCCAACAGCGAACCAAGTCGCATCAGGATCAACAAGAACCTGATGAGCCAGCAGGCCGTGGCGGTGGTGCCGCCGTCGCACCACAGCCACCACCAGCATCACATTCACCACATGCACCACTACAGCGGCTACTACAAGAGCCAGGCCTCCTCGCCCACCCAGTCCTCCAGTGCGGGCCTCAACCTGAGCACCCACTCCTCGAACGTGGTCAGTTCGCCGCACTCCAAGGCCCTGGGCAATGGCACCGGGAGCAGCGGCAACGGCAGCAGCAATGGCAGCAGCGGTGGCAACGCAACCGGAAACGGACACCAGAACGGGAAGCCGCATTTGGGCAGCGAATTTGAGCTGTCGACGGACACGGACGATACGGACAGCCTGAATGGGGAGCCGGATTCCAGTGCCATGTTGCCACCCTTCGAGCAGGCGGTGGAGTCGCTGCGGGAGACGCGGCCGCGCGACAGGGAGCGGGTGCTGCAGTTGTTGCAGCGATTGCAGCAGGAGAACCACCACTACCGCCTGGCCAACATCCAGCTGGGCGAGCAGCTGCACCAGAAGGACGCCCAGATAGCCGAGCTGATGGAGCAGCTGCAGCGGTATCGGCGCTTCGAGGAAATCGACTACAAGATGGATCTGCGCAAGATCAAACAAACGCATTTGCAGCCGGAGCCCGAGGAGGAGGAGCGCGAGGAGGTGGTGGAGGGACGCGGCGAGCCGCAGGACGGCGACGAGGAAGAGGATGAGGAGGAGGAGGATCTGGAGGAGGAGGAAATGGAGGATCGGGCCAACAACAATAACCAGCAGCAGGAGCCGGCGCCCTTGGCCAAGCCCCCGCGAAGAAGTGCCACTCCGCTGAACTGTTGTCCGGAGAACAAGCAGGAAAGCGGAGAGCCCGAAACAAAGAGGATTAGGCTGCAGGACGAACCGAGGCCCCAGGTGGCCCGCCCTGCCAACAGTTTGCCGGAGCAGAACGGAGGCAATACCCTCAAGAGTCCCAATTCCAGTGACGAGGAAATGGAAGAGGACGAGGACGACGAGGAGCCGGAGGAGGAGGAGGAGGCGGAGGCGCAAATCCAGGCGCCGCACAGCAGTGCCCTGGCCACGCCCCCCACAGCCACCACGCCCATCTCGCCGGACTCGGCGGCCACGGCCGGTCAGTTGTTCGACAGCAGCAACAGCAGCGATGCGGCCTCCATGAAAAAGGCCCAGATGTCCGCCTGTCATGCCCTGGAGAAAATCACCAGCAACGGGGCGGGCGACGACAAGGATGCCGAAGAGAGCCAGGACGAGCCGGTGGCAACAGAGAAGGAGGCGGAGCGAGAACGGGAGCGGGAGCAGGAGCCGGAGGACTCCGATTCCGAGACGGACGACGATGAGATGCCATTGCAGCAGCGACAGCAGCAGCAGCAGCAACGTCAAAGGCCGCAGCCACCGCCACAACAGCAGCCACAGCAGCAACAGCAACCACATCCACCACATCCACCCATGGCCACCAAGGCCAGCAAGAAGCAAACACCACCAGCACCACCCACAATAGCAGCAGCAGCCGCAGTAGCAGCAGCGGCGGCAACAAATGCAGCCACATCAACCACAACAACGACAACGAAGAACTGCGAGTTACCAATCAAAAAGGAAATAGCCTAAAGATAAACATTATTATAGGGATCCCGAGAAACCACTCAGAAAAAATCAACCCAAAAACCTCTCAAAGTAAAGCTCTTTCACACACACCCACACACACACAAAAACACAATAAGTTAAGGAATCCCATTTTTGAAATATTATTTTTTAGAAGCCACAAAAGTGCAGCCCAAATTCAAGCACAAAGCCCAAGCGCACATCTTACCTATTTTGAGGTATTACAAACTTTGGCCAGCAAGTAAAACATTTTAAAATATATTACTTAGAAATCTGAAAATTATTATTCAAAATTATTGAAAATATTCTTTGAAACGCTTGAATTGATCTCACTTGGAAAACCACAAAAAAAAAAACAAACAAACAAAGTTTATTTCGGCTTCCTTCTTGAAAAAAAAAAACAAAAAGAAAAGCGGTACAAATTTTGAATAACTTTCAACTTTGCTTGCAGAAATTATAAATGAAACCAAAGCTTTAAAAAACAAAACAAAAATTAATTTTTGTGTACATTGTTCTATGACCAATTTGTGCGTGTGTTTTTACCACTTACTGCTAACCCTAATTAAGTTATTAAATTTTAACACAAACTTATAAGCTCTGCAAGACATTTTCGCCAGAGTAGAAGGCGAGGCTTCGAACTCAAAATTTAGAAAAGGTTTCCCTTTGGTCAGACAAGCAGGCAGGCCAGGCAGGCAGGCGGGCAGCTGGTGGGAAAGCGAGTCATTTCCCACTGGAGAACATTGTAATTAAATTTAGTTTAATCCTAAAACTTAAGTTGAACAGACAAAACGAGCCGGCGAGAGAGAAAGGGCAGCGAACGAGGAAAAACACACAAAATGAACCCACCACAAGATAACAAACAAACAAACAAACAAATAAATATAAACGCTAAACAATTCTAACTTAATTCTTATTAGAGGAAGGAAAACAAATATTTTATAGTTAAGCAGTTGCCGCGTTAAATTTCTACAAATACGAAACAAACATATGCGTATTGCAGTAATATTCTACGATAAACGATGGACGACGATGGGCAGCAGCCTCAAGTGCAGGATTATTAAATAATGCTAGGCCTCCGCGCAGAACATAGGCATAAACATAAACGTATATACATAAACATAGACACGTATGCATACATAACAATTAATATTTATTATAGCTGCTAGATCTAATTCGGGTAATTCTCTTAATTGTATAATTACGGCCCCTTGTTCTGTTTTTTTTCACCCTGTAAGCTTTGCTCTGTAGGCATTTAGTTTCGTACTACTCGTAGATCTATAGATCGTAGCAATAATAATCACATTTGCTAGCTAGTTCTTAGGGCTGCTTCCCTTCTGCTTAGTTCTCGGTCTACTTTATATATTTTATCCACTGTGAAACGGCATCGAATGGTCCAAGAGCTTAAGTTTTCTGTAAATATATGATTTTCTTTCGACGAGATTAGAGTACGACGGATTTTGAGTTGCCAACACTTTGTGAGAAACTACTAAATATGCTAGATATGTATCTTTCGGATGATAACCCAACTGTGGATGCAGCAAACCCAAGCCAAGAGCCAAGCAAAAAAGCGCAGAGATTTCTAAAATCTATAAACTTTTGTTATTAAAAAACATATTTCATAAATTATTTATGCCCGTGTGTGTTTGTACTTTCTAAAAGAAAACATTTTGTTCTGTATTTAAGGATACACTTTCTAAATTTACGAAAACAAACAAAAAAAACTACATCTAAACCGATAAAACAATACAAAAACGAGGAAATATTTAACAAGTAAATTCAAACCAAAATTTGTCTAGCCCCTAAGCTGAGAGTTGTGTAAAATTGTATAAATTTAATAAGGAAAAACGAAACATTTAAAGCGTAAACATTACATTTATAAACAACAATTTAAATTGTGAGACATTAAGCATGAAAAACAAACAAAAACGAAAACAAAAATCAATTGTTATGCATATTTAAAAGTTAAATAAATTATATGCAACCCAACAAATTACAATTGCTATGCAAAAAGAAATAAAATTACAAAAAAAAAAACAAAAAATATACAAATTATTGTAAATGAATTCTCTTCAATTTTGTGTTTCATTTTCCCGACCAGAACCAAACGCAAAACCAGAAACGAATTAAATTTAGCGAATTAAAGAAAACAGCAAAACAGGACATTGCACAGCGGATGAGGACGAACAAAGTATTTATAAATATACATAAATAAAGGTTCATCAGAAACGTCAAAACGGTTTTCAGCAAATTTCGTGTATTTATGGCCAAATTTTACAAAAACAGAAAACAATAAAAATAGTTGAGCGTACATAGGGATTCCGAGTGTAGCAGGAGAATCCAACCCAAAAACATTTTTTGTATCATTTTTGCTAACAACCCAAAGATATAAACAACAACAAGAAAACAAACAATCATTTTTGTAATTAAACGAGTAAATATATTGACAAATTTTACATAACTCGAGTGTTTATATATGACATACAATATTATATATAATTAAATTTAAAGAAAACAAAGACGATAACCGAGATTTCGCGACGCCCAGAAAATATCTTTGCCCTGCTTAATGAATCGACTTGATATTGTTATTAAACTTAAATATGCAAAGGCTAAGCAACCAACAAGCAGAGCAAGAGGATGAAGAAATCACAAAGTAATGGTATAAGTTCAGCATTAATAAATACTTGTAAGCTGCAGCAACAAATCCGCGTCTTGTCAAAATACATTAAATTGCATAAATGTGTTTCTGACTATTCAGAATGCAGAATAAAATGTACAAATTGTGGAGCAAGTAAACAATAGAAAATGTAGTGAGAATTCGAGGGAAAATGACAGAATGAAGTGCACCACATGCAAATAAAGTTTAATCAAATTAAACAGTTAATGAACAAAATAACAATTTGACTTCAACGTTTCATATTTAAGTAGTGCAGAAACAAATACAAGAAGAAAAGCAAACAAATTATTACATATGTAATGAAAACCAAACAAACAATAAAAAACCATAAATATTATGCAAAATATAAAAGGAATTTTTTTTCAAAAGGGGAAAACCCGAAATTCTGAGTTGGTATCTACATTCTTTTTTACAGGAAAACGTAAGACAAAGGCGCCACCCAAATGCATGTGGTCGATATGGGTACTTGCAAACTTGCCACTTATTTTACACGAATGTAGAATGTCAACCACCAAAATACAGAACAATTTGATTTCTGGTTATTTTCACGTTTTTGCTGATTTCATCATCCTTTTTTGGGGGCGGTGGTGGTGCTTCACATAAGTATGAATCCAAGGATTCACATTGTCTGTCGTCCATGGTCAGATACTTGTTGGTTGCGTTCCGATTGAATCCCATTACATCGCAGTAGTCACTTCCACGCCCATTGTCCGGCGATTGCGGATGCCACATATTGAAGGCAAAGGGTCTTCCGGATGTGAACCATTCATGGGTCTCATGATCCGCCAAAGCTGCGCCGGCGGTCCACATAGTATCCCCTATTCCAGTGTTCCACATAAAGTCATTCACTGCCATCCATTCCTCCAGGGTCTCGAACTCCACCAAATTTGCATTCATTTGTCGGCAAATCTTAAAGGCCTGGAACCAGGTTTTCGGAGTTCTCCCAACGTAATAGTATCCATTGCCGATCTTTACAAACGGATCCATGCTTTGGCTATCATCCTCTGCGTTTCCTACATACATAGGGAGTTCACTGAAGTCACCACTATTTTCTTTGAATGATTCACTTTTACCAGGACTAATTTTGTATGCGTCACACTGGGATATGAGTCCCACAGCCACCAGTAACAAAGTGATTTTGATAAACATTGCGATTTAACTGAGAAACTGTCAGCTGAACTTGAATCTTTTTATACCTCCGCACCTATAGTATATATGTAACTAGTTGATATAGGATGTTTGTCTAGCAAAAGGCATTATCTGCCCCGGTGTGCCAGATAACGTCAAGAATCTTTTTCTTAGGAGAAACAATAGGCCGGTGATAAGCTGTTAAGCCAAAATTATCTTTACAAAAGCATGAATGTTTAATAATAGTATTTTAGTAAGTATTTAGGAAAGGAATGAAAGCAAAAGCTGTTTGAATTTCATACCTTTAGTGAGTATTACATAACTTTACATGGATTAATGCTTTTAATATTGTATTTGCAGGTTAATCCACTCAGCAAATGATTAAAAAATTGGATAAATATTAAGGCAATGCCTAATATATTTTAAAGTAAAGGGCACGAACCAAAAAGGCTTAGAATATCTAAATGAATTGGCAATAGCATACAGTTTAAATGCAATCACTAACGTTTCTTGAAAAACAAAGACCGCATGTTTAACGCCTGTAAAATTTGTTTTTAAAGACATATATCGTTATATTTTTCTGTGATGTTAAGAGCCAATATTAAAATAGGATATATATAGCATAAATATTTTAGTAGAGCCTACGAAAATGCAATTCAACGTAACGACCGTTGCAAAGGAATTAACGAAGCCAAATTCCATTCATTAATGTGTTGGTACCCTAAATTTGAAAAGAATAACATTCGAAATTCTGGCAGGAAAACATTTCCAGTTTCCTGAATTCAAAAAGAGCATCCCAAGAGAGGGGCACAGGTGAGAAAAGCAAATCAAAAACAAATCTCGCTTACCTGCTTCGGGAGAAGAAAACCATTCAGAAAGAGCCACCGCGAACAAGACCTGGCCCAAGTCTCTTCTTCAGTCGCCTCCAAATCCCGATCGCGAGAAGAACGCCAAGCGCGCAAATTGTCCCGAAAATCACATATTCTGAAAACATAAATAATATATAAAGTTATAGCCTGGAGTTTAATTTATCGATGCCAAGTAAAACTAATTGTTTATTGAAAATTCAAGTGCACAGGCTGCAAATGCAGTAGTTTCCCACAGACAATTGGTGTTTTGTGAAATGATTTAGGCTTTGTGTTGGCCAAGAATTTTCAGGAACCGGTTTGCACAGTCCAACAAAAGGCAGAGTTGGCAAGAGAGAGAATAAGAGAGTTTTGGAGCGTGAAACGCGTGGTAGTGAAAACATAAACAAACCCGAAGCCATTGGCAAAAAATAAATAAACCTAAAAAAGTGTTTGCAGAGTGACGATGAGACACGTGCAGCTCACTGCATGAATGATCAATTATTGCGATCTGTGAGACTTGTTTTAATTAGCCATGAGCCTGCCACAGTTGATCGATGATCTGCAGCGGCTTTCCGAGGATCAGGACAGTGCGGATGTGGTTTTCGTGTGCGGAAGAGATGAACGCATCTATGCCCACAGGCTGATGCTGATGGCCCGGTTAGTTTCGATTATACATATCTCTCGAATGACTATATTTTGTTTCCTGTGTGGAAGATTGCCTGCAATCGATTGCCTTTTTGGGCGATCTACAATGTTGCGTGCGCGAATCTCAGGCATTCGATGCCACCATTCCAGTTGGTCACTCAATTAATTTGCTCGATTGCAGTTGCAAGAGCTTCAAGACGGCCAAGCGGGGCGAGGTCTGCCGCATTCCCGGATGCACTGTCTCCCCGGCAGCTCCTGGAGCCTCAACCCCGACCACCATACGCCTGCCACACGTAAATCCCGAGCTCTTCCGACAGTTTATCCTTTACGTTTACACAGCCAAGGTAAATAAATAGTTAAGGATCAAATAGTTAAGGACCTTTCTCAAAAGATAGCAAACTTGCTTGCAGTTGGTGCTGCAGGACTCGCAGGTCTTCCAGATGATGATGATGGCCCAGGACATGGGCGTGGTCGAGCTGCGCACCGCCTGCGAGGATCACGTGATATCCACCCTGTCTGTGGATAATGCCTGCACTTTTTTGACCGCCGTCATGGATATTCATGAGAAAGCAGGTGGGTTATATTTGNCCAGTTGGTCACTCAATTAATTTGCTCGATTGCAGTTGCAAGAGCTTCAAGACGGCCAAGCGGGGCGAGGTCTGCCGCATTCCCGGATGCACTGTCTCCCCGGCAGCTCCTGGAGCCTCAACCCCGACCACCATACGCCTGCCACACGTAAATCCAGAGCTCTTCCGACAGTTTATCCTTTACGTTTACACAGCCAAGGTAAATAGTCCTCAAAAAGTTAAAGATCTTTCTCAAAAGATAGCAAACTTGCTCGCAGTTGGTGCTGCAGGACTCGCAGGTCTTCCAGATGATGATGATGGCCCAGGACATGGGCGTGGTGGAGTTGCGCACCGCCTGCGAGGATCACGTGATATCCACCCTATCTGTGGATAATGCCTGCACTTTTTTGACCGCCGTCATGGATATTCATGAGAAAGCAGGTGGGTTATATTTGTATTTATTTGAATTTTAGGTTATTGAAAAGTATTTTTGAACCAAGACCTTGCTCTACCCTTATTTCATGTTTTTTGCGTAAGTTAAGTTTTCTGAAACACAATCTAAACTTACGTATTTGATGTTAAAATTTCTGAAATGCGTTCCAATTCTTTAAAAATTCTTATTTTATAACTTTTCATCGACACAATTTAAGTGAAAATT
The DNA here is from genome assembly GCA_021223825.1 of Drosophila ironensis. Classification (NCBI taxonomy): domain Eukaryota; kingdom Metazoa; phylum Arthropoda; class Insecta; order Diptera; family Drosophilidae; genus Drosophila; species Drosophila ironensis. The sequence goes on from JAJJHQ010010226.1 coordinate 1,782,706, forward strand.
ACCATAAAAAGGTAAATTTCCTGAAATGCAAACTAAACCTTTTTATACAAACATAAATCGTTAAAATTATAAGCGTTTAACATATTTTCTAAGACTTTTAAAAAGTTGGCCATTTGCGAGGGAACTCTTTTTTGAACCCAAGAAAATTGGCGCCAAATCAAATTCTACATATCTTACACGACATGTAGAAAACACAATCTCAAAAATACTGCCCATCATTTTCAGTATTTATTAACAAATTCCAGACTGTTAAGAGTATTCTGCCCACCAAACTATCGATAGAAACAAACGCACGTTTTGTCATCAAGAATCACGTAACATAATGCATGTTTTTATTGCATTATCAAACTTATTACAACTAATCAATAGCCAGCATCCGGAGCAGGGAGTCTGATCTGCTCCGATCGAAATGCGGATCCCCTAGAACTTGGACTGCTCGCGCTGTAGTCTTTGGCCGTAGGTGCGGGATATTAGGTTCCACGAGTCCATAAACCGGTCCATGCACATGGAAATGCATTTCTACAAGTAGTTTATTAATTACTGATTAGCCTTACACACTCTTGTTATGTTAAACATGCCTGTTCGGAGTTGTCGAGCGAGGTGCCGGGTTTATTGACACACTTTTTGAAGCACTTTTGCGTCATTTGTGTCAGCAGTTCCTGGGCATTGGCAACGGCAATCTGTTGCTTCACCTGGTCCATCAGCTCGCTCTTGTCCACGTTGGCGAGCGACATGTTGCAGCCTTGATCGTTTCGAATCGAAATAAACGCTTAAAATAACTAGAAAATATGGAAAACTGCGGTTTCACAACTCTCTGCCTCCGACCACAAAAACTTAACAGAGCCGATAGTTTGGAGCTAGTGAATATCGATAGCAAGCTGTTAGCAGAGTATTATTTTGTTGCTAAAATTATTACATAAAAATGTTTCTATTCTTAATTACTTGTTAAGAACTAGCATAAATGATAGTTAAATGAGTTTTGGTTTTATAGTGGCATTTTATTGAGTTTGGCTACCTACTATCGATAAGTCTCTGTTGAGTTTGGTGAGACCTTTGCCGCGCGCGGGTGCGATTCTTTTCCTTCTCCTTTTTCCCCATCACTAAACGGGAAAACAGACGCCGGCGAAATTTTCTGCCAAAAAACGTGAATTAAAACGCCGAAAACGCCGCCAACATGTCGTTCAAGGGCAATCCGAAGGTGCAAAAGGTGATGGTGCAGCCCATCAACCTGATCTTCCGCTACCTCCAGAACCGCTCCCGCGTCCAGGTTTGGCTCTACGAAAACATCTCCCTGCGCATCGAGGGCCACATCGTGGGCTTCGACGAGTACATGAACCTGGTCCTGGACGATGCCGAGGAGGTTTATGTGAAGACCCGCCAGCGGAAGAACCTCGGTCGGATCATGCTCAAGGGCGACAACATCACGCTCATACAGAACGTCAGCCCCTCGAAGGACTAGGAGCTATAAACTTAGCACCCTCGCGCAACCTTTATTGTTAAGCTAAATAAATGTACACTCACACGGAAAGTTCAATAAACTGTAGAATTTCTATAAAATCGAGGGTTTTAATTGGTCCAGGTTAGGTCTAATAGGTTGCACTGGCTAGGGGGATGGTTTTTGGAGCAGGTAACAGGCTAAACATTATTTTATCACCATTTAATTGACTGAACTTTCGGCAATTTCAGGTGCCAAGTGTGCTGCCTCGTTCATGGAGAGATGCATCATCTTTATCGGCGAGAATGCCGGCGAATGCGTCAAGACAAATGCCTTCCTCACCCTCACCAAGGAGGCCCTCATCAAGATCATTTCATCAGACTATGTAAGATGTTCCTAAGGACAGTTTTCATCCTTAAAACTTAAGGATTGGGATTTTAATTAGAAGATTATATTGTAACATCTGAAGTTAGGAATTTCCAATGTCATTATTTTGTACAAATCACGTATGCCAAAGAAATGCGAGTGCAATAGGCGAAAACATAGGGAGAATATTAAATTTTTGGACTAAAGCTAATATATTGTTCCAAGAAACACCTTCAGAAATAACATACACGCACATTTTATATGCAGTTTATGCTGAAAGAATAATTCATTCAAAATATATCGTTTAAATATCCCACGGGAATGTGAAAAATTTAGAAATAGGTACTTATAAAGTTCCTCTAATGTGTTGAGCGAATAGTAGGTAAAACACTTATTTAGAGTTCATTGTTTATAATATTTGGGAAACCCAAGGGTATAGAGAAATTCGTGGAATTAACGTACATAGTTTGTACTAAGAGAATATTAAATGCTTTATCTAAAATTCATTGCTTTAAAATGTAAATAAAGAATCAAGGAACCCAAAGGTATCCAAGAAGTTGAGGAATTTCATACCCTTAACGTACATCGTTTGTGCTAAAAGAATAGTAAATCCTTTATCCAAAGTTCTTTGTTTATAAGGATGTTTCAGGAAAGCAAGGCAAGGGTTTATATAACTTAATTAACTTACAAGGGTTTATATATATGCCCCACAACCTTATTAAACTCTAAACATTTGATAATAGTCCTATTAAGCTTGCAAACGCTGTCCTAGTCCCTAGCATTGCCAAACTTGTAATAAAAAACCTCCCATTACAGTTCTGCCTGGAGGAGGAGGAGGTGTGGCGCTGTGTCTTGGCCTGGGCCAAGTACCAGGCCGGGGTTACCCAGCCCACTGCCCATTGGACCGAGGAGGAGCGTGCTCGGGTCTGCCAGCACCTGAGCGGGGTCATGGGCCACGTGCGCCTGCTGCTGATCGATAGCCAAGTGTTTGCCGAGGAGGTAGAGCCCACGGGAGCCGTGCCCATGGAACTGTCGCTGGAACGGTATCGCTATGCCGCCCTGCATGCCAACAAAATGGTGGAGAACGACAAGCGGCTGCAGCCCCGGCTGACGGTGGCCATCAACATGTTTCCGGGCTCCCAGATCCTGCGCAACGATAAGCTGCCCCTGCAAGGCGTCCTCAACGGCTGGTTTGGCGTGCCTAAGCAGTCGTGGCGCTTGGTTTTCCGGGCCTCCACGCATGGCTACGATTCCGGAGCCTTTCATCGGTACTGCGACGGCGTGGCGCCGTGCATGGTCATTGGCTTGGGGTCCCATGGAGAGATCAGTGGCGGCTTCACCGACGTGGCCTGGGCCAAAACGAGCCGCAAAGGCGGCTATGTGCACTCGGAGCGGGCCTTCCTGTTTGCCCTGAATCCCGCGAATGGCGAGCAACCCACCAAGTTTGATATTGTGAAGAAACCCTACGCCATCTGCTACCATCCAGAGTGAGTCTACTCCCCCCAAATTCCATTCACTTTTAGCCCAACAATTCAAGCCAAATCATTTACATTTTAAGTCAAGTTAAAAGCAACTGAAGAGGGTTTAAGATCGATAAAGTAGCGGGCGTTTACTGCAAGTCCTTGAGGCAATTAATCATGAATTGTATTTGGCTATAATGAAAAAGCTTTTAACGTCAGCGCCGTTGACAAATTGTGTGAGAATATGTTAATTGATGATGTTTTAAACGAATTCAGGTTAATAAATTCGCTGCAGCCGAGGGCAACATGTTTTGAGAGCCACTGCTTAACATAATCTTAACCTTCTCCCAACAGTTGCGGTCCCATTTTCGGAGCTGGCGCGGATCTGCTCATATCGAGTAGCTGCAACACCAACATGGACTCGTACTCGAACCTACCGCATTCCTACGACGGCACCAACGCCGCCCACTTGACGCTTTTCGGGGACTACAACTTCACGGTCAGCGATTACGAGGTCTACACTTTGGCATCCCCGGGAGCAGGAGCAGGAGTAGGAGGGGTAGGTGTAGGGGCAGGGGGCAGCAGCGGTCCCGGTCACAGCAGCGGTCACAACATGGCCCACAACCAGAACCAGAATCACTCGGCGAACGGGCAAGCTCCTGGGGTGCCGACAAAAGCGAAATACGACAGATACTAAGGAGCGGGCAAGCAGAATCGAATGATATCAGAAATCAAGTTGCATCAGCTATGCTGGCCAATAAAAACTACGAGTATTTCCTTGAACGATCCAAGCACTCTCGAATATTGTAATCCCAGATCCGCATCGGCTTGGGCTCTAATGGCATTACGGGTATGTGTTATGTTAGGTGTCGGGTTCATGACTCCGCCCAAGGTAAAAACCAGAAATCGAAAGGTAATTAATGAATTGTTATATAAAGAAAACTTTTTTGGCGGCTGTCTTGGCTGCCTGCCATCTAGATGCCAAGAATCGAACCAAATTAATTAACTGGTTTCCCGCTTGTTTGTAAGCCCGAAAGTGTTACCAAAAACACAAACAGAGGGCGGCTCTTAGAGTTTCTAGATGCTCAATTATAGCCTTAAGAATAAGGAAAAGGCGGGAAGAACTAAGCCTGTTAAGATCTAAAATATTTGTGTGAGTTCCTGCAATTTCCGGTGGCCGACCTCTTGGATTTCCAAGCCAGATAAATGTGACTAAATATTTGAGTTTGTTTTCTATTCACAAACAATTTGATACTCATTATAAAACCGAACAATCGAAGTGTCAACAAAGGCCGAATTACTGGCGTGAAAAATGATACGTTATTTTTCCCGACAATAGACTTATTTTAAAGCTAAATCATTCAATTTCCTTCGGCGCGTTCGTCAACCCTTGGTCCCACTCTCGTGGCGACTGCTCCACATTGCTACAGATATACATCTCCCGATATATATACAGCATATTATAATAGTTATGAATGTGCACTTGAACCTGGTCGCGATCGGTCCACACCTCTCGAATAGTGGAACAATTGACAAAGAAAAACAAATGCGTAAATGGCAATTTCTGCGGCTATTGCTGGCTGTTTTGCTATTTCAGTTCACTTCAGTTTAAGGGGAGAGGGAGGGGGAGGGGTTTAAGCCGTAACAATAATAATGTCGGCTAATGCTGAATTATAATGAAATGTACGGGCCAACAGCGGCCACCTCCCCTTCCGTGCACACAGCCCCTTTCGGAAACACTGAAGTTGCTCTCGACTGGTTTTCAACTACTTTTCAAAATGCTTCTGATAAATTGGTCCACGCTCTAAATTGGTTCTAATTAAAGCTTTTTTATGCTGATCGAATCGATCAACATCGATCGGCCGGGGCCCCCACATTTTTGTCATTCGTCTCGAGTTGGGGATTGGAGAGCCAAAAACCGAAAACCGGAGACCGGAGACCGGGCACCAGAAACCCCCCAAAAAAGAGTCGCGACCCGACCCCCGATCACATTAAATAAAATAAAATTAAATGAATTGAAATAAAGGAAGGAGAACTCCTCAACAATGGCAGCCAGCAACAAACACTTGATGTTTTGTGGCGTTTTAGGTTTTTATCGTGGCTGCACAACAGATTGGCAGTTAAAAATTTGTTAACGACTTAAGGCCACGGCTCAGCTCGAGAGCCACCTTTCGGATAAGGTCTACAAATTGTTGCCGACGCTGTTTCACTTCTTTTTTTGACAGACGACAAAAGTCGCCAGAGGCAAAATTCGAATACGTTATGTTGGGTGTCAAAGAAACAGAAACAGAAACAGCAACAGGTCCAGCAGGCGCTAGAAGGAATGTCACTTATGGATCGCGATCGCAGTTCGATTCAATTCGATTTCGCGTCAAATTATTTGATTGTCGAGTGGATTTGATCTTGGCTGTGGATTCGTTATGGCACCCAAACCACCAATCCACCAAATCACCGAACCACCAAGAAGTTTCAATGTCTGTGTCGCCTGAAAAGGGAAAGGCAAAAAAAATCGAAAAAAAAATAAATAATGTATAACTTACGCTTAGACTTGGATCTGATTTTTTCTATTTTTCGTTTGGAAACTTGTTCTGGCCTTATGAAATCGGTTCGCTTCAAATTGCATCGAGGTGTATGCAACATGTGAGTCCGCAGATCGTGGACTAGGGACGGGCAGGAAGTACCACAGTCGACGATGAATCACAGGCTTCCTCATATGGGAAAATCTTTTAAATTAATTCAGCTAATTGTGGGTAAGATGGAAACGGAAGTGAGGCAGGGCAACACAAGTTTCAATGCTTAAATAAACTTGTAAAAAAGAGCCTATAATTTAGGCTTACCAATTAGGAATCCTATGATTGAAGACTGAGTTTTTCCTGATAGAGCATACCTAACTATTTTACCAGTGACTTTCCATCCCTGGGATCTTTGTGATATTTGTTTGGGCTTGGTCAGTAGCTGCCCCCATAGAACAAAGGCCTGGCATTAGCCATGGCCATGGCTATGGTTATTACTTGGTCAACACTCAATACTCAACATTACATTGAGCATAAAAATGTACATAGCTACGAGAGTTTAGCAGAGTTCTAAAAATAATCTAATTCCTGGTATCTAAATTGGTT
>JAJJHQ010010226.1:1789131-1895104 GCA_021223825.1 Drosophila ironensis
TTTGGAAACTTGTTCTGGCCTTATGAAATCGGTTCGCTTCAAATTGCATCGAGGTGTATGCAACATGTGAGTCCGCAGATCGTGGACTAGGGACGGGCAGGAAGTGCCACTGTCGGCGATGAATCACAGGCTTCCTCATATGGGAAAATCTTTTAAATTAATTCAGCTAATTGTGGGTAAGATGGAAACGGAAGTGAGGCAGAGCAACACAAGTTTCAATTCTTAAATAAACTTATAAAAAAGTACCTATACTTTAGGCTATACAATTGGGAATCCTATGATTCAAGAGAGTTTTTCCTGATAGAGCATACCTAACTATTTTACCAGTGACTTTCCATCCCTGGGATCTTTGTGATATTTGTTTGGGCTTGGTCAGTAGCTGCCCCCATAGAACAAAGGCCTGGCATTAGCCATGGCCATGGCTATGGTTATTACTTGGTCAACACTCAACATTACATTGAGCATAAAAATGTACATAGCTACGACAGTTTAGCAGAGTTCTAAAAATAATGTAATTCCTGGTATCTAAATTGGTTGGATGACTGTATGATCTTTATTTAAATGTAAATAAATACAGGAAGCACATGTTCTTAATTATTGAATATTTGGTGATAGTTAACTCTGACTAATTGGAACTCACATGACCTACAACTGAGATCATCAACAATCAGAAAAAATAGTAATAATTAATGTTATGGCAATAAAAATTCTGAAAATATTGTTCAATAATATAAAAAGTAAAGTCACATGCTTATAGGCCCATTTTCACACTCAATCCTCATAGTTCTAGAAGGTTTTTAAGTGAAATAATGTTCGCAATAGGTTGGAAAAGTTAAATGTTGTTGGCAAAGTTTTTTCCAGTGCCCAGGCAGCCGGCAGGCAGCTGGCCAAACCCAAGTGTTACACTTTTAAGTGACTTATTTGCATGTAAGAATGCGAAAAGGAAAAGTGGCTCAGCATAACCGAGAGTGACCCTGGAAAGGGGACTTGGGCCAGGCCGAGCCACCTAATGCATATCCTCTATTGCAAAATTCCCCCTGGGGCTCGAGCCCCAGCTGCTGTCACTTGAATCATCCATCAAACAGGAGATCGGTCAGACCATTAAAGGGCGTTTTTCCCAGAAAAAATCATGCCAGCGATAAGATCATGACACGCTGTCTTCGTGTGCATTATCCATTAGCCGCATCCGTTTCCGGCTAAGCAGCTCCGGGCGGGTAGCAGTAGCTCCAGTTTGCGAGGTGCTAATATGCAAAGTGGACGCATTGAACCGAGATCCATGACGTAGACGACGCCCCGTCTACACCTCAAACGACTGGCGGCGAGTCATTCATTCATAGCATCATCGCCATCATCAATTTGCTCATCGCCCGATGCACTCGACACAGTTCAGGCTGTGTGGCTAAAACGACGCCCGTGTAACCACCGCCATCCGCTCAACCTGGCTAAGAGAACCCGGGCCCCCAGGTGCGATATTCCGGGGTGGTGCTGCCGGCTCTCTTAGACTGGCGTTCGGTCATGTGTGTAACGACTCGAGCATCGAGAGTCTCGATGCTCTTCACAACCAGTTTTGAAAGCCCACTTTAAATATACTTTTGCTTTTCATCATTGCCTTCGATGTGGAATAAAGCAGCAACATCGGCGGAAACACCGATTTCGGCTTGGCCACTCCGATTAATATGCGTTTGTCGCGGACGCATCCCATCCAGGCATTGACCTAGGTCACCACCAATGGGCTCTCATTGACCCAATCCCGGCGAAGATCCCCTCCGCCGAGGTATGCGGAAGAGCCCCGCACGCATTTCACAATTTCATCAAACATTTAAGGCAAATTAATAAATCAACATTAGTTTTAAGTCACGCGAATTCTCTCTGCGAGCACAGGAGATTAGCTTTGGCGATGCTTACTAAATTGGATAATGGAGTCTTTATTTGCTTTTTATTTGCCACTCTTTTGCATAAGCCAAGGCACTGTTTTCGGCTCGTAAATAATTCGAAAATAACATAAATTGGTAAAAAAGGTGCAGCTTAATTAAAATGTAAAAACATAAACTTGATTTCAGCCGATTTTCAGAGTAAATAACTACTGATTTTGAAAACCCTAAGCAAGTTTTACCTAGTTTTAAAATTAAAAGCCAAAAATTAGGATTCCGACAACGCACCATTATATTAGAAAACAATTTTTTCAAAATTGTATATATTCTTAGCCTATATCTTGTGATTTTATTCAACAAACTAAACAGACATTCAATACGATAGCAGATATTGATAACTTAGTCTTGAAAAAGGTGTATTTCAAAAGCTTGATTTGAAAACCATAATGGATATATTGCATTTAGCAACCTGAGATGGAATTCCGAAAGCATTTGATCCACCTTTCCGACCCAGAATTTCATGCTTTTCATAGATTAACTCAAGTTATCTGAAGAATTTTAGAATAGCATGGAACCTAGCGATCCGGGCCAAAAGGGCATTTGCAGTTCGCTCGACTCGGCATCCAATATTTTCCGGTTTTGTTTTATTTTTCGATTTGCCATTCAACTGAAGCCAAAACGAGCAAGATAACAACGCCACTCAGCTGGGCGAGCGCACGCTCTTAGCCAGATTCAGAGATTCCGATTCCGAATCGGATTCGGTTAGGGTTTCGGTTTCGGTTTCGGATTCGTTTTCGGATTTTGAGCCGTGGAGTCGAGCGGAGCGCAATGTTTCAGCTCGAAGATATTGAGATCTCGAGAGTTGTGCGAAGCCAAAAGCTGAAACATTTTTCCCCCCTTAAGTTGAAGTTTTTTTTTAAAGGCGCGCGACGAGAACGGCTCAGTCGCGATTGTCAGCTTGCCGTGAATGGTAATTTAGCACTAAAACGCGGACGTACTCCGGAGGCGGCAGCTCGATATCGCGCTTAAGTTATTTAATAACAACAACATCGATCGCGCCTGCACATACAATATTCATATCGATATATGTATGCATATGTACCTAGTATATACCACATAACTTGGAGCGATACGTGTGCGCGATACGGTACGGTGTGTTTTAGTGATTGACTGAGTTTGTGGTGTGTTTACATACGTTTGCTGTGGCAAAACGGTGTGTGAGCTGTTCCGGGGGTACTGTGCCGTGCTGGGCTGGGAAGCGGGAGCTGGTCTGGCTGACTGACTGATTTGTTATTTTTGCATAAATCAATTTCGAGAGCGCGCGCCCCATCAATTTCCGTGCCGCGCGCGCACACACACGCTGCCGATCTGTTCTAGATGATGTCGCCGAATCGAGTTTGTGGCCTAAGTCTTTCGTTTGCGCTTTGAGTTGCCCCGCCCCGCTTCCGCACGATGGCTCTCACGAACTTCTCGCTGCCATTCGGCGCCCTGGGCCAGCAGCCCTGGGGCGTCACCCTGGCCCCCCTGCATCCGATCCACCAGCTGGCCAGCAACACCAACAATCTCCTCTACTCGCCGGCCGACCACCAGCAACAGTCCGCGGCGGAGGCGGCGGGCAATCCTCCGGACTACTTCAAGAACAATCCCTATGCCCCCCCGGCCGCCGGAGGCTATCAGTACCAGAGCAGTGGCAGCGGCAGTGGCAGTGGCAGGCACAAGCAGGGCAATGCCTACTTGCCGCCCACGGCGCCCAATGCAGTGCGCAACTCGGTGTACCACATCCAGCAGGTGCAACAGGTGCAGCAGCAGCAGCACCAGCAGCATCAGATCACCCAGCAGCAGCAGCAGCAGGATCAGAGCGAGAACAGCGTGTCCTTTCAGAGCAGCAGCTCCAGGTCGAGCAGCAGTTCCGGTCAGAGTTCCATTCAGCTAACGCAGACCCATTCGAGTGGCCGGGGTCCGGCGGAGGGGTCCTACTCACGGTTTCCCGGACAAGCTGCCCAGCAGCAGCCGCCGCAGCAGCAGAAGCAATATTACAACGCCCATGGCAGTGCCAGTGCCACATTTACCAAAAACACTGGTAGCTTTAGTATTACCAGCTATGGCAGCAGGCAGCAGCAGCAGCAGCCACCGCCACTGCAGCCGCAACAACAGCAACCGCCTTCGCAGCAGCAGCAGCCACCACCTGCACCAAATCCGCAGCAGCCACAACGTTCCAGGCCACCCAAACCGGAGGCACCGCAACCTGCCCAGACCTACGGAGTGGCACCGGCGGACAATTATCCGGAAAGGGCTCCCGGGTTTACGAGGGTTCAAGCGGGACAGGGATCCAGGACCCAGGTGCATGCGGTGATCGACTACGATGTGGAGGAGGGCGAGGAGGACGAGGAAGATGACGAGCCGGAGGACGGTCCGGATAAGGGTGAGTAACTGCTTGAAGTCTAAACTAAGAATTATTCTAGGGTCTGGATAGGTCTATAAAAATCTAAGAGCAGTACCACTTCGCAGGGTAAACATCCTATAACTTAAGAAAAGCGAAGGATCTATAGACTTATTTATAAAAGATATTTTGATAATTCTAATAAAATGTTGTAGAAAATGTCAAAAGTGTCCTAGATAGTTTGAGAGGAACTATATGCCTTGAAACATGTAAAGTAACCTTCTATTACATCCATAGAAACTCGTATATCACTAAGTTTCATACACTCTATAACTAATACTTAAAAGAACCAAACCTTCAACAATATACAAACTAGAAATTCCCCATTAAATGTCAAGAAGCAATAAAACAGAAGAGTTTTAGTAGGAATGCTTCTTCACGTGCCATTTTAGCACCTGAAAGAATCCAGCACCTCGAGAATAACTTCCTTATTCACTTCAAAGAATTCCCCGAGATTTAGCCATAGTATCATTCTTTGGAGTACACTCCATTTTAAGCATTTCCTGATTCCATGCGATGGCTATCTGAGCAATTAACAAATAAAAACAAATGTTGGGGTTTTAATTTGTTTGCTGCTTCGTCAAAAAAGTACACACTATATATTTCGAGCATGTAGATTCGTGGCGTGATAAGCGCCAAAGAGTCCCACGTCTGCACACGATCAAAAAAATAAGTAAACATTTTGAAGTGAAATAAAACAAAATAAAAAGCGACTGAAAGTCATGTTAATTTCTCGTGCGGTTTGTTGTTTGTCGCCCGCTTGAAGGGGTGCTACTTGTTTTTGTGTATCTTTCCAATTGAGAGCAACTTCTGCCCAAGATCTCGGCGATCGGATCTCGTATCTCGGATCGGACTGGAGCAACTATAACTATAACAAATAACAAACTTGTGGAGTAAACAAGCGGCAAGCGCACAAGCGGCGGCGCAAGGTCAAAGGTCTACAAACCGATCGGCAAGGTCACTTTCAAGACAGTAATGGCCAGTGTTTGACTTTTATAACTAACTGGCAGAAGACAGGCTGGCGCACGCATCACGATTTATGTTGTTCAGCTCCGGTGCCGGGGTGTATCTCCCGCCATCTATTACCATATCTGCCCGCTGCGCTGCCCTTGTTGTCCTCTTGGAAAACTGTCAGCGGCGCTTCACTTTTTTCGATGTTTCACTTTTGGCCAAGTTTGTGGCGCCTCTTTGTTATTGCCTCGGCCTCTGCCTCCGCATCTTCTCCACCAACAGCGACTTCATCTTCATCTTCATCGCCATCGCCATCTCAATCCACAAAGCTGTTGAGGCATTAGCCAGCAAGCAACCTGCCAGACTTCAGGCCTCAAGTACTCAACTCGGTTACGGGGCTATTATGCAAGAAGTCGCGCTTCAATCTTTCAGCTGCAGGGCGGGCAGCAGGCGACGGGCAGCGGGCGGAGTTCGGGGGCAGCTCCATGAACCAGCTCTCATATGAAGACGTGCACACGCAAGACTCCAAAAATCATACAAGTTTTTGTCTCGATCTCGAGTACTCAGCACCGGGTTTCACCTTTGTGCAGGCCACACGAAAAAAATTAAATAAAAGAAGATCTCAGCCCGAGATCGGAGCACAATCACAAAGAATATATTTCAAAACACGGCCAAAGAATCGCTCATTAGCTGAAAGTGACATGGTTTCGCTACACGGCAAGAAAAGGGACTACAAAAAGAGTAGATGAATATATTTCATGGCTTAAGATTAGGAAAATCATCCAGGTGACTGATCTATTTAGTGTGCAATGGGTTTAGTTTCATTGTTCTTCAAATTCATATTACTTCTTGGTATAATTATTCATTTACTTTACTCCAAATTCCAGTAGACGGGACTTGTGAATTGGTAACAAATTCTTAGCAGCTTAACTTTCGAAAACCATTTAGCGAAGGTTAAATTGTTTTACAGTAGCTACAAAACTCTGTTCCATTGCTGCAGAGAACATTTATCACAAAATGTGAGCGTTGAAAACACTTTATTCACCGAATTGGCTCGCAATGTGCGATGCTATCGAGTTATAGGTTGCAAGAAAGAGCCCTCGTCTTGGAGGTGTGCTCCCTTTTTGCACATTCTGCAACTCGTTTTGCATCCTGCAGCTTTTTGAAAAGGGAAAGTTTCTGTCTGCGCCCAGATCCGGATCTGGGCATTACAAATGCCAGGCAGACATGAAATTTATACATGCAAGTGTCAACTGCAGTCCGATTTGTATGCAGGCACTTGCACTTGCAATGGCAGCCGGGTATCTGGCCGGGTTCAGTTCACTTTTCGGGTTTACCCGGGCTGATTAATGCAGCGACAACGACAACGGATACGACATCGATTTCGACTCCAATTCGAAGTAACTCCCACTCCTAGTAGCCCCCTGTCCTTGCAGACATGAATCATCGCATTCACCTCAAAACAATGCCAGGCCAAACCACTCCAATTTCAATTTCATTTTCATTTGCGGATCCATTTAAATTCCATTCACAGATGGCAATCAGATGCCCACGGTGACGCCGATCCAGGGACCCATCTACTTGAAGAACGGCACGGTGCCGGTGGTGCCGCTCTTCTCCTACCCCAAGCTCAACAACGGATCGTTTCTGCAGATTCCGGTGAGTTTGTGTTGATTTCTATTGGGCAGGAGGTTCTGGGGGGTACGATCTTCTGAGCACGCGCGCACTTTAACAGCCACACTGCGAGACCACAAGACAATCTCTTGAGACAACCTCTTGAGACCCGCCTAGAACTGCGGGCTAGTTCTATTCGGTTTCCTTCAGTGTACTCTCGATTTCGATCGAGTTTGCTCATTTGCGGAAATAACTTTGACGATTTTGTGTGTTCATTTCGGTTTTATTTCATTTTATTTTATTTTCTTTTGCCTTTGTTTTTTGCGCACGAAGGTCGTGCGAGTTCGTTTCATTAAGAGGTGTGATGATGTTCATGACGCCGAAAGAAGAGCGCGCCGCGAGGTGGAAGGTGGGAGAAAGATACTCAGATTCAGATACAAAGATTGCCGTGAAAATCGCAGTCGAAACTGAAACCACAACCGAAATCGAAACCGAAACTTCAGCCCCATGGCTTGCTCAGTCTCCTGGCCAGTCTCCACGTTCTCCGCACTCATATAAGGCGAACTTTTTATGTTTATGACTTACTTGAGTCATTTTCACACCCCGGCCATAATTTGTTATGGTCTCGAATCAATCTCAGTTATCTCAGTGCCCTGCCAAAAACCCAATTGCCTTCTTCAATGCTAAACACACTGACTTGGCACACAATATACACCACATTACTTTTATATATTGTATATATGTATCTGGTCACTTTAGATCTGGTGGACGGCCCTGTCGGTGGCTCTGGGCCTGGACGTGCGGGGCGATGTCATCAAGGGAGTGCCATGCATCAAGCGATACCATCAGCTGTTCTGTCCCACGGCCGGAAATAGTTATCCCATGTAAGTATGAATCCCTCAGACTATTGTTCGTCGCGATCTCGTTCAACGGAAATTCCAAATGAAAACGTCTTGGAAGCTCCCTTGAGGCGATCGTAAAACCTGAAGTTGATTTACTCAAGGATGTTGGCATTTCTGTGGTTTTCTTATCGTTTTCTTACCCCAAAAACTTTTAATCTGAATCACTTTTAATCCGGGTGACTGTTCTAGAGTGACATGACATACTTGGCGGCTACCACTAACATTCTCATTAGCATAGACGCGTCAAATTACTATATAGAATTTCATCACAAGACAAGAAGACCGGCCGAGAGAGAAACGTGCCAGTTTGGGAAAAGTTCATTGCCATTTAATCTAGTCCCGAGGTGAATACCGATCCGTGCGAGCCCTCCGTTCTAGTCTCGGAGATTAATTATGAGTTTAAATTGTTTAATTGATATATCTTAATTAAGACAATCGATCAATTTGTTTATCACTTTAGTGCCAACTTCTTGACCTTAGCTAATCACTTTTGAGCTTCTGGCTTAATTGACGTTTTTGGGTCTTCCATTTCAATTTCGTATGAGTGGAATTTAAAACAGAGGCATATATTTAGATGATTGATTTAATGCGAATTCCGTTCAGAGGCTTGTAAAGTTTTATTTCGCTTTTATAACCGTGCATCCTTTTAATCAAAACGTGATAATCGGCACATGCGTTTTATAAATAACTTTGAGTTCCCTGATGATTAATCACCTTGTGCATTGCTTGCAGTGACAAAATCGAGCGATTCATTGACGACAACAAGGCCCTAATGCGAAGGATGTACGGGGACTTTGAAATGAACATGGAAGGTCCTGCAGGCGGTGGAGGAGGTGGAGGTCGCCAGCAGGCCAAGGTGCGAAAGCGGCGTTTCATCGACGAACCGGACATATTCATACCGCCCGGTGCATTTGCGGCCAATGCCGGGGAACCCATCGAAGCCGGCGATAGTTACTTTGGGAAACTCCGGGAAAAACGCCAAGCCGCCGCCGGGGGAAGCCGGAACAGAGCTGGATCCGCCGGCGCAGGAGGAGGTGGAGCCGGAGGAGGAGGAAATAGCAACGGAAACAGCAACGCCAACCGATCGCAGGGAAATGGAAACTCCGGCACCGGCAGACTCGATGCCTGCGAGTCGAAAATTGAGATCGTAACACCCTATTGGGCATCGAATTCGGCGGGAAAAATCCGGGCGATTGTCAACACGCAGCATTTCGAACAGGCCATACATCAGGAGGTTTGCAGGTATAATAAATAGGTTTCTAAAGCTAGATAGACCTCTAGCAACCATGGGCACCCCTTGGCTCTTTCGGCTCCCAGTGCTCCCAAATACATGTCTCGAAACAAGGCATCTAAGTTGAAAATCTGTGCTCTTTATTGGCCTATAGCTATGTATATAAAGTATGCGTTTAACCTTTTAAAGGCTCTTAGAATTCAGTAAATAGTCAGCTAATTAATTGAATAACAAAATCAATGTCAAAAGTCAAGCAGTACTTACTGTTTAATACATATTTATAGATAGACAAATGTGTGATTGCGTTTTTTAATGTCAAAGCATTACCTAGTCATAAAGAGCTTGTTCTAAGCCAAAGTTCCCCTGTTTACCTATAAATTTTAACTATAATACTTTATATTTTAAAATTAAAATATATATTGATTATGTTTTCTTTGATTTATTTCAGTAATACCCAAACCCCGCGATGCGAGGGCGAATGCGGATGCGAACAGAAGTACAAATGGCATCGATTGTTGGCCTACGATCCCGACAACGATTGCAAGGGCATCTTTATGGATTGGTTCCTGTTTCCTTCGTGCTGTGTCTGTAGATGTAATCCCTAGAACACCTGACTCTGAGCAATTAATTATTGTACACTACTCGTAAATACACAATAACACAAAGTTGATAAATGTAAAATTGAGACAAGTAATCGTAGGTAGAATGCCACTGAATGTATTTTAGTTGTTGTTAAGTAGGCCTTACGTCAGCCCTAATCGGTAGCTCTAGTTAAGATCACTATATATACTATATTTAAGCTTTTTTCTACGAGCCATATGTATATCCCCCCCACGCAGTGCCCTCCTTCTCCATCAACATGCGATATTACTCAACCATCCATTCGTTGTTGTACGGTAATTGTAATTGTAAACCTAATTGTAAACGATTCAAGTGAATAAAGTCTATGCAAATAAATCTAAAACGAATTTCCGATTTCCGTCGTTTGTTCAATTAGCACCCTGGGTACAGACTATCGATAATGTAAGACTTTGTTTATAACCTCTTGGGAATACTTGGCGCCAAGTCGCCCAATGCCATTAAACAGAACACCTTCCAAAGTAGACTATTAAGGAGTTCGTATTAATCAGCAGTTTAAACAATTAATGGCTAAGCATTTAATTTTATGGCAGCCACAACTAAATTTGGTATGGACTTTGCTTAAAAAGTTTCCGATTAGGCTATTTTAAAAGGCTGATTTTAATTAAATTAAAACCACATTTGCATACAGAGAGAACATTTGGTTAGTTGATCTTACAAGTTCATTTACAATTGTTAAAAAGTTTATATATTTCTTAAATTTTGTTAAATTAAATGCGATGTCCGGATTATAATGCAAATGAATGGAGAATAGGTTCACGGATTCTCGTGCCGAGCGAAATCTCATGATTTATTAGATTGCCTTATGACCGAGGGGGAAACCCAAAACAATTATTGACATTTTGATAAATTCCAACAATAGAGTTGCTAAAATAGGAATGCTATAGTTAACACAATCGTATACATTGCCAAAAAAAAAAAAAAAAAATTCACTTTGATATTGGTTTAAAAAAACCCAAAAAGTGATTTTGCATCGGCCGGGAATCGAACCCGGGCCGCCCGCGTGGCAGGCGAGCATTCTACCACTGAACCACCGATGCTTGATGACATCTTGCTCCCAAAAGCTGTTTTCGTTCGGAGCATCTGCGAGAAGAGCTTTCGAAAGCTTTCGGCCTAGGGCAACTGAAACTGAGTTTCAATTTCAATTTCCATTTCGGTTGAAGAGTTCAAAGCCCACAGAGCAGCACGAACTGATTATTTCATTTTTTGAGTAATTGTTTTTCCTATTTCCCTTTGCCTTTTGTTTTCATAATTTCTACGCAACGGGCATTCCCGAATTCCGGGCTGTTTCATAAAGCGTTTATATGCCACAGGGTCATAAATAACCCAAAAAACCCGGCAAAAGGGCGGGCTGTTGTATGAATGGCAACATTTACTCGTAGAACACTCATACGAGGTTGGCTAGCAGCAGTCCCCGTCCAGTTTGGGGGTCGTAAAACCCTTGCAATGCATGGAACTGGCACTGGAGCTGGCCACACTTCGCCATGCCCGTCACGTATTCAATCACAGCAATGGCTACACAAAACTGCGCTATATCAAAAATTTCGGTCTATCGGTCGTGCGTGGTATACAAATGGTTCCATTTCACCGACACCGCAGATAGCCGCCACACACTCGCATGAGTACATGGCATACGACGAGCAGAGGCTGAAGACAATAACAGGGAACCGACCGGGGCTCCAGTTAACCAAACCACAGCACACAGCACCCAAAGGGGCTCCGCGGGGGATCGGGGCATTTATTGACGCCCGCAATGTCAACAATTGCAGCCATGACGACGACAGCAGCCGGGGCAACAGCAGCAGCAAATTAATTATTCAGAATGCAAGACCCAGGGATACCCTTCAAGGTGCTCAACAGAGTTGCAGGCCAATTGACAGGGTTATGAGGTAGAGTCTCATACACATAACTCACTAGAGAATTACAAGGAAAAGCACCAGACAATAATACTAAGTAGTATAAGCAATTAGAAGAACAATAAATGTAATGATAAGTCCCTCAAGGTAGCCCCTCGAGTTCCACCTTATTATGCAGTTTACAAAACTTGGAAGTCATGAAATAAAACCACATATATTATCTATTTGAATAACCCCTGTAAGATGATTTTACTGCCATATTTTACTAATAATTTCTGCAAGAAAAGCCTCCCAACATACACCTGATTACCTGATATATGTATAATGGATAGAACCTTAATAATTGTCCTGAAATAACCCTCTGATAATATCAATAAAATCAAGCCAAATTACATGATTTTGGTGTCATATTTTATCTTTATTTATTCAAGCAAATCTTCAAGAAAAGTTCCCCCTCATTATGCAGTTTCCCGATCGACCCTGTGGTTCTGCGAAATACCCCTCGAGCACTGGCGGCAAGTACAACCTACTAAAAGCCATAGCGACAAGTTAACCATGAAAGTTGGCCAAGCGAAAACATTTCACCAGATTCTATACTAAGCACTGTGGACTGTGGCACTGTATACTCGTACGTATTATGATGATGACGCCCGAGCAGGACAATGGAACGCGAGGCCACACAAACAGAACCGCAAGCACTCGGCGAAGCACCCACAACCCAACCCGCCCACATCCAGATGTAAAGGAGTGTATGGGTGACAATGATATGGATGCTGCTGTGGGGGGGCATTGCTGTGGTTCTTGTTGCTATTACATTTGCTGCCTTTCTGCCAGCAAACGCTGCGCGCGCATTAAATGCGAAAAAGAGCTCGGCTTTGGAGACAGGACATGCCAGGAGGCTAATTCGAATTGGCCCCAATAGGGGCGTAGCGCATCCGGAGGCCAGAACATCCGGACCAGGGCAGAGTCAACTCGGCGGCGTCCTGGCGTCATCTCCAAATCTCGGCTAGGGCCAGCATTTTTTGGCTATAAATACAAATGTCGGCACGCAGCGTGGCTTAAACTTACATTGTTATCCTAGTTCGCCACATCGTCGTTGCGGGGACTCCCAAATATTCGTATTCGTTCCAAACTTGCCGAACAAAACACATCGACTACGTGACGTTGTTAAGACGCTGGCGAAGTCGAAGTCGAAGTCCTCCCGCAAAATAAACGAGCCAACTCCCAACTCTATTTGCCCATCACGAAAATATAAACTGTGAGTCACACGTTCAGCTGGTAGCTGGTGGTGCAGGTGCAGATGCGGCTTCTGTGTCTGGTTTCAGTGTCAGTGTCATAATCATAAATTTCGAGCATTGTGTAATCCTCTTCCGATTGGCCAAACAAGCGCTGCACTTAAATTGAATTTTTATGAAACAAGAGAGATGCAATAATAGAAATATACTCGTAAATTAAACCAAATTTGGGGATGCTAAGGAATATTAAGGGAAAGTCATAATGGAAATTTGCATACGATTTGTTTTAGGAACCAAACAATCCATAGATTTATATTGTGAATGAAATGTAAATTTAACATATGAGGCCATCATTTCATTACCGTCGCTTAAGTGCTTGCAAGCCTTAAATTAACTTTATTTATACCGCTTTAAATTTTACATCCCCTAGCAAATGTTTTTGAGTTACGAGGCCCCAATGAATGGGCACTCCTTCGGTGAGGGGAAATAATTTATCTGTTACTCAATACCCAATACCGATCTCTGGCGTGCATTTCTGGTTTGTTTTTATTCCCACTGCGACCCCACCTCAAAAGCCATCACCATTGCCATGCCAATTACAGATCCTGCAATTGCAGTTCCCACACTCGCCCCCCCCGCACTTCAGCCTCCCCCCCTCTCACCATCTCTGTTTTTCAGTTCGAAAATCCAGAAACAACATAAAACCCAGTGCCACGCCCCTTCCTCCTCAACTGCACACGAAAGAACGCCCCCCAAACAAAGACAACCCAGTGCCACGCCCCTTACTCCTCAACTGCACACGAAAGAACGCCCCCCAAACAAAGACAAAGACAATAATATGAGAGCTGCGAGGAGTCATCTGCAGGCGTTCGGCGGGGCTCGTCGAGGGAGCCAGGGGAGCGGTGCCGGCGGAAGCGGAATCGGTCACAGGTGGCTTTTAGTGGGGCTGATGGTACTGCTCCTGGTTGTCCCGCCGCATTTGGTCGACGGCCGTTACCTGCCGACAAGGTCGCACGGCGATGACTTGGACAAGTTGCGTGAACTGATGCTGCAGGTGAGCCAGACGGCAGCACTGCCCGAAAATTGTAGGCTATGTTTTACAAGATTTCCCTATTATTATGGTTTTTCCGCGTCCTCGTCAAATTGATTTAGGTATTACCGCATACTTAAAGCAAAGGGAAAACATATTGCTTGAAAACTTCAAACCCCAATCCAGATGTTAAAGTTTTTGAACTTATGACATCCTATGGAACCATTGTAAATTTCAGACTTTTAAATAATATCGTATTTTTCCTTGGAATCCCTATTTATCCCTATTTAATTATTTTCATCACCTTAAGTAAAATTGAAAACAAATTGCAAGAAAGAACATTTTTAACCATGTCTTAAACTGTTTGTAATTGAAACTTGAACTCAATCCTTCAGAATAACCTTAATTTCTGACTTCTAAGCAACAATCTATGTACAAACAAGAAACACAGGTATTTCCAAACTTATCCCTTTAATCACCTTAATAAAAACCAAAACTTCAAGACAATTTTCAAAGTTTGAGCTCTATACCTCCCTCAACACAACCTTCAATTGGTGACTCTGAAACAACAATCCAAATAACAGCAAAGCAAAGTTTTACCAATTGAAATTCGACTCCCAATCAAATTAATTAAGTTTTAAAGTTATTATCAACTTTTGCCAAATTGAAAGCACCACTAAATGGTCTAAATTCGAACCGCTGGTAACGGAAACCTGGATCACTTTTCAATCTGAAACTCACCTCCCTCAGTGTATCTGGGAGAATGTGCGATGGGTATCTGCGGCCGAGTGCGTGGTCCGAAGTTTTGTGCATTGGCATTTTTGGTGCGCTGTCAATATAATTAACTAAATGAAAAGAGAGCCAAAGCGTGGTATTAAGTTGCAATTATGTCGCCAATTATTGAGGTTTTATTTTCGACTTGTTTTTGTTTTCGTGCGTTTCTTCTTCTTTTGGCTTTTTGTATAGTATACCTACCCGTATATTTTGGTGCTTTGTTTTTGGTCACTTATGGAGTTGAGTTGCGTTGCGTTGAGTTAAGGTGAGCAGAGCAGAGTGGAATTGAATGGAATGGAGGTTACGTCACCGAGTCGGGTATAAGGTTACACAGGTCCCTCGGCCACGGCCCCACCGATGGTTCCTGCTAACCGCATCGCATATACTCGTAAATACACGAATATATATAGCTCCAATCTCCTGCCTGGCACTGCGGTTTCTTGTGCGTCTGCAAACCATTTCAGAAATATTTTTACATATTTCGCAAGACCTATAATGTGGCCGCTTCTTCTTCGCCAGTTCGATGGAGGAGCCTGCTCGGCTACAATCGCCAACTTGGCCAACACTTGCCGCATGCCGCATGCCTCATGCCGGGCTCCTCATCTTTTGCACAATTTTTGATTCGCCGCCGCCACCGCTGCGCCAGTGTTGTTATTTAATGTTGCTTTTTTCTGGCACAGTTTCCTGTTCTTTTTCGCAACCGAGCCGCACAAAAATGCGGCTCAACTAGGATGGTAGGAATTAGGGGATCGCCGGGGGTACTGCCCCGGGGGCACGGGGCACGGGGGCACGAGGTACGGGGAAGCCCCACTTTACAGCCTGTCTTGGATGTGCAGAAATCCAACGCAGCTGCACAACTTCGGCCCACAGAATGCCTAACTGCATCTGTTTGCCTACCACTGCATCGAGTATTTGTAGCAAATAACATGAACACTATGAGAAATATCGATTTCCAGCTGGGAAGAAAAGAGCGCTTTATCCAGCAAATATTGGCAAATTTATAGCAAACAGGCGTTCTATCAACACAAAAGCTCTGGATGCTTTCCAATTTCCACTTTAATTGCATTCATTAATTATGAAACTATCAAGTTGCTTTAACTAGACAATTGCATGGGGATTTGCCTATTTCAATTGCTATCAATTGGCAAAAGCTGTACCGGAATATTGCAATATTGTTTTCCAATTTGGGGAACAGTTTGAAGTCACCTAATTTTAAGAGACTCTTTTCTATAAATCGCCCCAAACTAGGTCTAAATAATTATAAGATTTTTAGAATTTTGAAGTCACCTAATGGATTAAAACCAAATGGATTAAAACTGGCTCTGAATAATTATATTATTTATAGATCTTTCGGTAGAGCTTGAAAGCACTAACTTTCGCATACTCTATCCTATCAACTATATAAAACTGAATCTGAAATATTGCATAGGTATCATAATTTTGGAAACAGTTAACGGTCACCTAATTTAAACAGACTCTTTTCAATAAATCGGCCCAAAACTGGGCGTAATAATTATATTTATTTCTTAATTTATCTAAAGCTATCAAAATGTATGAAACTAAGAGCTAACTTAGGGCTAAGAGCCAGAGCAGCTAAGGCCTTAGGCTCAATAATTATATTATTTTTAGAATTTACGGTAGAGCTCTTTTCTATCAATAGGCAAAAACTGGGCTTTTACACTTAATTTTATAATTCTCTATTATGCTCAAATATTTGTATGATTTGTAGAACTTGGGGTAGGGATTGAAGGGCACTAATTTTTCGCATACTCTATCCTTTCAATTCGTAAAGACGGGGGCCTCTATAATTACATTTTTTTTTAGAATTTCGGATACAATTTGGAGTGCATTAGTTTTGCTGCTGCTTATAAAGTGCCACTTAATTTCGCAGACTCTTTTCTGAGTCATGGTCCCTGCAAATCGATAAGTCGCTGACGTGCGACGGCAGACAGACTGTAACCAAAAACAAAACCAAGACCAGGCCAAAACCAAAGACCAAGAGCAGACCATGTTTGGACAACAACACTCACAGAGACATGAAAAAAGCGAGCAGAAAAATAATGCCAGCACCGGGCAAAAAGCGGGCAAAAAGAAAAGGGAAATCAAATGTCAAATAGCAAATAATGACGATGACGTGGTCGCTCTGCTTCCATTTGCCTCCGCTGCCGATGATGAAGGTTGACTTGGCTACGTCACTCCGAAGACAAGAGGCCGGGGCCGGAGCCGGTGACGGGGCAGGGGTGCGGGCATGGAGTATAAAAAACAGCAGAAAATGAAAACACTTGACACACAATAATGCATTGAACCTGGGAGCAACAGAAGCAGCCCCTCGATGGCATGAGACAACATAACTTGGCCTTTGGCTTATTGCCTTCTCCCAGGATGGATGTCAACAAAGTGACACGACTCCTGCCCCTCCGCAATCTGCACACAATCTAAAATCCATTCCAGCCCCCTGCTCACTGCCCCCTGCCTCTTGCCCCACCGTTTTCCTTGGCTTTTCCTGTTTTTCCTGGGATGACAATCAAGTTGGATGGAATTCCCAAAAGCAATTTGTGCTGGAGAATGTGGAAAATGACAATTTCATAATGCTCTTGACTTATTAGAGAAATATTGGATTATAATTTTGTCGCCCGAGGGGTGACAAAATGGTACGTGGTTGAAGTTTATAATTGTTTTGGGGGATTTGAAACTAATTTGCGAATGAACTTGGGCTTATTTGATGAACAGATTGTGGGGATAGCAAAACGTAATCCATTAGGAAGCCACTTAACTTGTCATATGACATGGCGCTTCTTTAATTAATAAACTTTAATCCGCTTGAGATGTTGAGGGCACTTATTAGCTTCGAAACCTTATTCTACTCATTAACATTTAATTTTTATACCATGTACCTTAAGGTACAAATGGTATATTAACTTTGTGCAAATGTATGTAACAGCCAGAAGGAGACATCTCCGACCCCATAAAGTATATATATTCTTGATCAGCATCAACAGCCGAGTCGATATAGCCATGTCCGTCTGTCCGTCTGTCCGTCCGTCCGTCTGTCCGTCTGTCCGTCCGTCCGTCTGTCTGTATGTATGAACACCTCGTTCTCGGAGATGGTAAGAGCTAGAGGTCTAGTTCTTTTTGCTTTTGGTGTGTTATTATTGCAGGCAGATCAAGTTTATTTCAAATTTTTGCCACGCCCCTTTCCGCCTTCGTAATTTGCATAAAACTGAATGTTCCTCGACACATTAGCCCATAACAAAATAAGAGCTAGAGACCTATTTCTTTTTGCATTATGTTCGTTTAGCAATAACGCAGATAATGGTATTATTGGATTTTTGCCACGCCCCTTTCCGCCCTCGTATTTGCAAAAAAATCGATATCTTCGAAATGGTAAAAGCTAGAGGCATAATAAGTCCACTGATCGTCAAACACGTACGTGCAAAATTACGTACGGATCGGACAATAAATATAGAAGATATGGCCAATTAAAGTTTTACCCACCCCTTCCCTAGGCAACGGCATGCCGCACACAAACGAAAATTTTGTGAATTATTTGAAAAAAAAAAAATAAAATCAAAGAAATGGTTCATAATGAAAAGAGGTACATGGTATCTCGTTGTCGAGAAATCTCGACTACAGCGTTCCTACTTGTTCTTCCTCTTAACTTTTCTGTACGAGCCAATCGGTTCGTAACTAATTCCCAACCAGTTCTGGGAAAAATCTCACTGGGTCAAGCTTATGAACATTTGTGGTTTGTGATTTAAATCTCCAATTTTCTTATTTTTTTTATTTTGTTTTTTAAATAAGTATATTAGTTGGGAATTCGTAATCGAACAGTTGGAAGCCGGATTTTTCCGTCGTATATTTTCTTCTTTTACTTATAAGTTATAACACATTTAAAGGTTAAAGGTTAGTTGGGAGTTCGGAATCGAACAGTTGGAAGCCGGAATTTTCCGTCGTATATTTTCTTCTTTTACTTATAAGTTATAACACATTTAAAGGTTAAAGGTTAGTTGTGAATAAGCAATCGAACAGTTGGAAGCCGGAATTTTCCGTCGTATATTTTCTTCTTTTACTTTTAAACCACATTTGTGATTTGTGATTTAAATCTCCAATTTTCATATTTTTTTTATTTTATTTTTTAAATAAGTATATTAGTTGGGAATTCGTAATCGAACAGTTGGAAGCCGGATTTTTCCGTCGTATATTTTCTTCTTTTACTTATAAGTTATAACACATTTAAAGGTTATGGGTATAATTTTCGATAATTTGCAAGCCCCACCAAACTTATTTTGTGCGTCGAAACTTTGTGATCTAAAATAATCGCTGCAATAAAATGTGGCAACCAAACAGGGAAAGCTATAAGTAAAAAGTTCCTCCCCCGGCATTAGAACATTATTTCCAATTGATGGCAATTATTTCGAACATTCTTTTGCCACTTGCCACAACTGCCTCAGCCTACCACTCATCAAGTGGCCCATTCCACTCCTCTCGTCAAAAACTACCCGGCCCAGAAAACAACCCATCTTCGACACCCGAAGATGCCTTTTACCAAGCAACTCCGGGCACAGCTGTTTATTTATAAAGTATCTGCCAACTGGCAATCCCCCCATGGCCCAAAACGAGCCACAGAAAAGCCAAGGGAAGACAAACGAAATCACATAACTTTTCACTTAACGACAACTCTCAAATTAAACTGTCCAAGTGTGCCAGACGAGGAGGCTTTAATGAAAATCAACGGGCATCAGGGGTCGCCCGGGAGGCGAGACCACCCCCTGGACAATCTCTGCCACCCCTTCGGGCCCAGGGCAGATGCAATGCCATAACAATATAGATATGTTTATTTATATTTTTTTTTTGTAATGTTGAAATCAAATGAATTTAAAGTTTAATTTAATTTTTTTTTTGTTAATTTAAATGAATTTTACCTTGGTACCTTAAACTTAAATACGTCGGATTAGGGGACGGGACATTGAATCCCAGAGCCATCATCGCTTCCCTGAAAACCTTTGGACCATTACGACCATTTATGCCAAGGAAAGGGAAAGGAAACAAATATTGCAAGTTGTCCGAAAATAGGAAAAAATCTTTGGCTTTGGCTTCGCTTTTTGGCTTCTTCTCTGTTGCCAAATTAGCAATAATATAATTACTTGGCGCGAAATTGTTTTAGGTTTTTCACTTCGTTTGCTGTTGTTTGTGTTTGTTCACACATCATCAACAGCGTTCGCCAAAAACCCAAAGCCGTCAAGAGACAAAAGATCAGCTCCCGAGTTGGGGGCCGAAAAGGGGGAGGGATTACAGTGGTAACCAGAAAAAGAAAAAGAGGTTGGCGGCTGATAATTACACGACAATACCCCCCATTAACACATTTTCAGCTCATCACAGCTCACAGCAGCTGAGATGAGGAGCCAAAAAGCTGGTAGCCAAGTTGAGATGGCCCGAAACAAGTTAACCCCTTTTTTTTGCGCTCCCCATAATGATAAATTCTTCGCATTTTTGTGCCCAAGACGTTCAACTCAAAGAGGAAAAGGAAAATGAAATAATGATTGGAAAATACTTCTGTAGATCTGGAATTTTAAAGATTCAATTTCCACTTGGAGTAGTTAAGGTTTAAAGCGAGAAATGGTTGGCCTTTAGTTTATATATTTATGCTTAATATTTCCTATAAATCAACGAAAACTCTCGGCTGCCAATGGGTTAAGCTAAGCAAACAACAGAAGCAGCCTGCCTCCAGTTGCCGCGTTACAGATAAAGTTCATTCGATTTAATGATGCGCCAAAATTAAAATTTACGAAAAAAAGGCGCGCAAAATAACTAAAAATCTGTGACGAACTTCCCACGTTGGATAAATAAGATTTCAACAGATTTTTGAAATAGCTCAGCCTCAGCCTCGGCTCACACTCCATCATCACAAGGCGGCGGGGGGCCTAGTCGTGTTAACAACAGCAACTATACGATAATTATAACAACCATAACAACGGCCCGGAGTTTAACTCTCCCCCCCATCTGGCTGTTGCGTTTTGTGCCCGTGTTATTTCTTGTTGTATTTTGCAGATTTTGGAGTTGAGCAATGAGGACCCACAGACGCAGCAGCAGCAGCTGCCGCAGCAGCAACACCCACTGCGTCTGCACAACGAGGCCAACGGCAACGGCAACGGCAACAATCCACGCGTGTCCAACTCGAACGCCGCCTGGCTGCAGAAGCTCAGTGCCATGGGTGCCCTGGACGAGTTGGGCGGCGATGCTCCCCGCTTTGGGCCACCAAACAACTACGGACGCTATTAGATCCTAAGCCCGAATGTACGAGCAACACCTGACGACAGCAACATCGACAACACAACAACAGCCACAACGGAATCTGATGCTAAACGGGGTTTTCCGGGCTTTTTCGGGGGGGAAGTGGAGAAAACCATGTTGTGAATGAAATTGTTTTGGTTTTTGAATGCAGGCAGGGACCGAAGGGGGAGGAAAAAAGGTATACTACTGGAATGGTCACAAGGATTAAAATCCTGAATTGAAACGAAAGCAAAGTGCGTGAAAATGGGCAAACAAATGGAGCAAAGGATTTCCCAGAAAATCACTTTGAAGTACTCTGAATGAGTTTTGTGCCATTTTGAAGGGACACTCTCGAAAATCACTTTTAAACCTGAAGGACCCTTGTCAGACCTTTTTTGTGTAGGACCCCCGTAAATTGAGTTGTTGAATCAGATTGTATGGAAATCTCTTAAAACAAGGCATACCTATTATTTTTAAATCTTTTTGAAGCCTTTAGTTTAGTTACTAAGACTTTGCAACATGGTTTTCTTTCCCTCCGAAAAGCTCCTACTCAAAGGTTTTATATGCAACTGGAAAAACTGAAAATGATGAAAAACCACTGATAAACGAAAACTTAGACAAGGACACGAGAAGTTCCTAAGATAGAACAATAATTTTAAACTCTTTTGGGGCAAAACCCGAAGCGAAATAATGTACCTTTATGTATGTACCTATGTGTTGTAGAGCAACCCCGTCCCTCTCTCAAAAACTCTATTAGAAAACCCGAGAAAAACCCTTGGAGGTAGCCCCTTAATGGCGTAGACTAAGTGCGGATTTTCAACTTCTTTTGCGCGGCCAAACAAGAGATATAAAAAAATTAAAACAAGCATAAAACGAGTAGAGCCAATTGTAAATATTTAGCCCCCGAAGAAACCTTCCCGCATCCCCGCACGACCCTGTCAACGATTTTAACTGGAGTTTTAATGGCCCCCCAAGGTCGCGGACAGCGGGCATATGAAGATATATGGTATATATGAGTGTATCGTGTATTTATAAATTATACTACTCCCCAACTAACCTCCACTAACCGAGATGGCCTCCGCTGGAAGATGGGCCCAAGTTTAATGCGATTTCGGTTGCGACTTTATAGCCACGAACGTGCAGAGGGAGAAATAAATACTCGTACTATACCTACCTACTATACTATATATGTATATGCAACATTTACACGCACTATTATATTCATACTTACTACAATATACATATAATATATACCTACCCGTAAATGTGAATGTACATTTAATTGTTGTTAACTTACGTTATTGTTATTACTTTTGATTCGCCGAAGCAGAAGCAACAATAAAAGAAATCATCTTCAATGCAAGACCCGGGCGGGATCTGCCTTTTAACTAGATCTCTGGCCAGTGATATGCGTACAGGGTACAGTGAAGCCCCGCGCTTATGTAATGCAACGCAACTTTACAACAGTCCTACGCAGTCAGACACCCAGACAGTCCTATGGGGCACCAGCTCCATTTGCAGCTCAGATTCATCTTCATCTTTTTGCCTGCAAACACACATTTCACATACCATCCATCCCATCCATCCATCCATCTGCTTGAGGGCGCCGCCGAACCAAAAGATTCCCATCTATCTCAATTTACTTTCTCGGTACCTCAAGTGCAACTCTTGACAAATTAAAAGCCGAAAAGTGGCACCCACCAGATGGGTGATGCCCCATCTCTCCCTCAAAAATAAACCCCCCCAGAAAATTGAAACTCAACCTCGTTGAACCAAAGGCGAACCCTCACCATGTCCCAATGTCAGTTCGAACCCGTTAAGTACTTTTTTATTTTGACTTGGCCAAGTGCCGTTCGCTGCCTTCCTCGGGTTTTCTCATTTTGTAAACGAAATTATAATTGTTTTCTGCCTTTTTGTGTCCGTAGTGTGTGTTATTTTTATGTAAATATAATATCATTTAAATGGTTCCGTCTGTCTTTGTTTTTGCTCGTTACATAAAGTCACAAAAAGATACAATATAATAATTAGTATCTGTGCACGCCGAGGTGTAGATGGCAGCGAGTTGTGGCTCAAAGTTGTGGAGGCGCCGCAGGGGGACAGACTTTTGGGGGGAACTGTGTTACTCGGTTGAGGCCATGGAGAAAGCAGAAAGATGAATGGCTGAATGCGACGCTGATTATACAGCTCAGAATCGCTGTGGCATGGCAAATTCATTAAGATGTGTGGCAATGTTGCATGCATAATTTGCACAGCGGCCCGGAGAATACTACGAGTATATTCCCCAGACGGGAGGTCTCCCGAGAATGCATAATATATACGAATATATCAGTTGGATTGCGGTTGGAGTTATGCGAAGTGCATAATTGTTTGGCAACACAAATCCCCAACCCCTTTTTAATAGGTTTTCATCCAATAATTGATCGAATTAAGGGCGTAATAAGGGACCTATAATGACCTATAATTTAAAATCGTAATCTGTGGAGCAGTTTCCATGGAGATTGTTTACTGGGTAGCCCAATAATGACCCAATAATGGGTCAAGGGTTGGCCGTGATACCTGGCCAGCTGATGTCTATCTGCGGGACATTTGCATCTCCATCTCCATAATTTTCTAGCCATGCTAAATCATGAGGAATTCCCCCAGGACACGGAGCAGAGCACAGGTGAACCTGCACCTGTTCCACCTTTGTGTGGATGCAGCATAATTTACCACAGCCAGCGAATGATGATGATGACGATGATTTTGAATGTGAAAGATGAGCGTTGAAAATTAAGGAAATGCAATCTGTGGCAAGGTGGTTCGTTGGTTGGTTGGTTGGCTGGTTGGCTTGGCTTGGCTGGTAGGCCCCGAAGATGAACAAAAAAATCAACAAAACTTGCCATTTGGCTAACGGCATTATAAATGATGCCATCGAGGAAAAGTGACAGTCTCTGGCGCCCCGGCCGAGTCTCTCAACTGTTGCAAGTTGCAGGTTGCACGTTGCACTGTTGCAGTTGATGCTGCAGCGATGCGGTGTCGTCCTCCGTTTGGCGCCACTGGCCGCTGATTATGCCATTTCATCAAATTCCGGCAGCAAATATTTCAGGAGTGGCCGCATCCCAACAAAATGCGATCAATGCTGATTGCCATTTATAGATTTATTTGCATATATTTCGGGGGTATCCATACTCCCCGATTGTTGGAAATTCGCGGGGTTATGAGCCAAGGAAAAGTTGCGCAAACATTTTTGCCAATCATAATGCTTTTTTCCACCGCCAGACTTCCATCCTCTAATACAAATTGTCATGGCCTGGGTGTAAATGATTAAATAAGAAAAACATGCCAAAAACAACAATGGAAATTAACACGACGAGGCGGCAGCAACAAATTGAAGAAATTCAAAATATTGCAGAAACAACATGGAAATATTATTAAATAAAATGCTCATGGAGATGGCCGAGATGTTGGGGGGCGACCCAACAAGAGCGTGAAGCTCATTATGAGCAAACGTGGCCAAAACGCGGACACCAATTACAACAGCAACAAAACGAGAAAAATAACAAGAAGTCGAAAGAGTAACAAAAACAATAACAGCCCAGTAACAGCAGTAACAGTAACAATAATAATAACAACAAGCGCAGCCGTAAGAAAACAAACCAAAAAAAAAAGAAGCACAGAAAGAAGCTGGCCAGGCCAACAAAAGGCCGTAAGAGCATGAAGAAATGAAATAAAACCAACACCAGATTCAGTCCCAGTCCAGAGCACAAACTTATCCCCCATCTAAAGTCCGCCCCCCCTGCCCCTTGGCATCCCGGTGGCGAGGGAATCCACATTGAAATTGAAAGTGAATCGTGCCACACGATCCGATACGATCCGATCCGGGCCACAGACAGAGCCAGATACAGATACAGATACAGAGCCAGGGTCCGGGGTCCGGACTTGGTTACGAGTCACCACGAGATTGGATCCTCCAAATGACCAAAATAACAATTTAAGCACACGCTGCATATACCTATATAATATATAATAATGTAACAAGTAAAAACAAAAGATCTGCTGAGGAAAGACCAAAGAAAGACCAAAGCTGTTCGAAGAGGCAATACTCTAAAATAGTCGTATGTTATGTATCAATAGGGAATTTTTATAGGATTCTTAAGCCCTGATATCTTGTAATGAGGATGGTATATGTTAATTATTCCTATTTAAACTTTGTACAACCCAAGATCTTCAGGGAAAACCATTATCCAGCCATATACCTTTAAAATATATAATAATGTAACAAGTAAAAACAAAAGATCTGCTAAGGAAAGACCAAACCCCGCAAGGCTGGTCGAAGAGGCAATACTCTAAAATATGGTACGTATCAATAGGGAATATGTATAGGATTCTTAAGCCCTGCTATGTTGTAATTCGGCTGGTATATGTTTAAACTTTGTACAACCCAAGATCATCATGGAAAACCATTATCCAGCCGTGCAACTCCCCACAAAACGATTTAAGCAAAACTAAAGGCGGCTCCATAAAAAGTACTTTTTATGCCTTCATCTTTTATTTCCCGGAATAAAGTTCCCAAGCGTATTTTTTGATTACCCTGCTGAAATTGGAGATCCTCCCGCTGTCTGCATTAATGCCACAATGTACCTTTGCAGTTAATTTTCTTTGCCTTGAAAATAATCCTAGTTGCCAAAAAAAACAAACACTGGTATACGTATTTGCAAGCCAATCGAAGAAGGAAAAACCAAGAGCCAAGCTTTGGTCAGCAGACGACGACGATGCAGCGGCGCTGCCGCAGTTGCAGCCGCTCTGCCGCAGGAGCAGCAGAACTGCGGCCACTGTTTCCTCACCAGCTCCGCGAGATGACTTGCCAACCCGGGGCAGAGGCTGCTGCGGCGGCTGCTGCTGCTGCGGCGGCGGTGGCGGTGGCTTTAAACATTTCAATTTCTTCATGGTTATATTTCGCCGCTCTTTGCCAACTGCTCAGCCGGCGGCAACTGTGGCAGCGACTGCGACCGAGGCAGAGCCAGTGGTCTTGGTCGTTTTGCTGGCAACGGCGTCTTGAATTTTACTTAATTTTTATTTCACGCGCTGCGCTGCTATAAAAGAAACTGCAACAATCGCTGTGGCATGCAGTAAGAGGTTCCGCGTCGAAGCAGCACCATCAGTAACCACCAGTAACCAGTAACCAGTAGCAGTAGCAGCTGATAAACCCGAAACGGATATATAGCCGAATCGACACATAGCACCCGAAAATGCAGTCCAGTTGTGTGGTATGATCGTGTGACCAAGCACCGAAATTTCCGCGACAAAATCGTGCCTGCCTAACTGATGATTGTCTTGTGTTTCCTTCCCCAACCACCCCAACAACCCCACCATCCCATCCCCCCACTTCACTCACTATAGTTAGTGGTTGTACTGGCCATGGCCGCCTTGGTGGCCGCTCGTCCCGAGCCCCCCCGTGACTCGTACAGTGCGCCGCCCTCGAGCAGCTACCAGCCCAGCGGACCCAGCGGTGGCTACGGAGCCCCGGCCCCTCAGTACGGACCCCCACAGCAGCCGCCGGTGGTGCACAAGCACGTCTACGTGCACGTTCCCCCACCAGAGCCGGAGTATCAGGCACCCAGGTGAGTGTCACTCCTATGTTGGTTATCCTTCCGGGCAGAGGTAGGAAAGATCGGGGATACTTGGGAAAAGGGAATGCAACAGATCCCGCGGGGAAGTTATCGGTGGAAATTCAGCTAACATTTTCCTAGGTATTACTTTAACATACTTGGGATAAAAATCCCAAGGCATTCGCAATACATCCTTCCCAAAAAGTTCAGGAAACTAGAAAGATCACGTAATTACGATAGATTTACCCAATCATTTGCAATACATCCTTCAATCGATCAGGTTTTTCGGATAGTTTTTCTCGGAATATTATAGGAATGTTTGCAATATTTCAAAAATTGCTTAGTCATTACAATTTTCAGGCTATTATTGCTAAGGCAATCCCAATCTCAAGATACTACAAAATGGATATTGCAAATTCTTAGAAGATTAGTGTCCCAATGGCAAAAAGACTTCCAAACCAAGATCCGACTTTGGTCTTAATAATATAGCAAAAATTGCAGACAATATTCAGCTCTGACCTGGGCTGATCCCACGGCGCAATTAATAACTCCAAATACGAGTATCTCACACACATTTTGGCCCCTCACCTTTCATTACAAGTCGCGTGTTTGAGAGTGCTTACAAACGATCTCGCTTTATTTGTCTTGTTCCACTTAATATTGGCAAAGCCAAGAGAAAGAAAAACACATTGTTATGGGTAAATAATCCAAGGCACTTATGCAGATTCTCTCACAATTCATCGCCGTAAGCCAACTCCCCAAAACTCCCAACTGCGAACTATAATAATGGCCATGCAAAATGTGGCAAGACTCTCGGCTCCAATCATCCTATCCAGCTCAGGGCCCTTTTATGACAGGTTGTTGCCTCATTTCCAGGGTGTTTAGGGTGTCGTCTCCGTTTCTGTTACTGTTACTCTTACTGGTTCGTTAGAGGACAGCAGGCAGGAGGAAAATTATTTAATACTAGAGAAAATACAAAAATACAAAAACGTGTAAGCCACCCAGAGTATCTTTCGCCAACTTCACTCTCCCCGGGCGCTTCTCTGCGGTTTAATGTTTGTGTCGTCTTCTGTTTTTTCAATTGGAGTTGGAAGCAATGTTAATTACCTCAGGTGGGGAGTGATATGGCTTTGCGGACCGCCAAACCGTGACTAAAATGTTACCTAAGCTCTGGCTCTCCATGCACCCGAATATCTGTATCTGTATCGCTGCAGCATTTTCAAGCTAATTATCAGGCACTGAGGGACAGGAACGCAATTACCATAGGGAGCTTTATGTAAACCCGGTTTATGCTTTTTTTGTAACTCCGAGGGGGAGGCGGGCTTGTTGTGACACTCGGTGTCATCATCGTCTTCATCTGATTAGCAAGTTTGTCAGGTTGCTGCAGCCGGGGAACTTGCAGCCTGCAGCTGGTCGCCCGTTTTCCGGAGGTCACCCCATCTATGGGCATGTCATTTGCATGCCCGCGAAAGAGAAACTCCTTCTGGCTTTCACTTTGGTGACGACAGGAAATGCACTTGACGGTGTTGAATGTTTTCGGGAATGCAAAGGCCATTATCGTGGGGTCCTAACCTTCCGGATTCCTATCATGATTATTGGAAAATTCACTTGAAACATTTCTTTCCACGAGTTGGACACCAAACGTGAGTTTGCTTTTGCTGAAATGCCAGATAATGGCATGAGTGATCAGTTTAGGAATGTCTTGAAAACTTTCAGAAATGCCAGATCATTTTATGAGCGTTTTGATCTCTTTGATAAAGTATTGAAAATAGTATCAGATCTAGAAATTTAATCAGCAAAAGGAAGTGAACATCCACAAGTCTTCAAAGAATGTTTCTATAAAATATAAGATCATTTTCCTTGTAATGTAATGGGATAGAACTTCTCCAATGTTCAAAGCGCTCAAGCAAACCCCACTAAATCCTTTGCGTTCCCTAGGAAACCCCTGTATGTGCCGCCTCCGCAGAAGCACTACAAGATCGTGTTCATCAAGGCGCCGTCCCCGCCTGCGCCCACCGCCCCGGTGATCCCGCAGTTCCCCCAGAACGAGGAGAAGACCCTGGTGTACGTGCTAGTCAAGAAGCCCGAGGAGCAGCCAGAGATCATCATCCCGACGCCGGCGCCTACCCAGCCCAGCAAGCCGGAGGTGTACTTCATCCGCTACAAGACCCAGAAGGAGGAGACCGGCCCCTACCCGAACAGTGTGGCGCCTCCGGCACCCGAGTACGGTGCTCCGGCTGCCCCGCCCGCCCCCTCGGCGCCCAGCAGCTCGTACGGTGCCCCGTCCCACTAAGACCCACGATCATCCGAGTGCAACGAGAACCGCAACCTTTACCCGAATTCAAACCGATTCACGAATCTCAACCCAACTCATGGCAAACTGCATATTTGATGTGTATTATTATTTTTTGTTCTGTTTCATCAACTTTAACGTGTGACAAAGTTTACCAAGCAACGAATACCCCTCATGCCACCCCCTCAGCCCCCCCTCGACGAGCTCTCAATGGTAATGGATCCATTGTTGAGCAATACTTACCTCTCGAGTTGTTTCTACCCAATTGTATGAGAAGCATGTATGTTTTCCATCTAGGCTGTTTGTTTCAAATTGTTTGTTTAGTCTTAAGCTCTAGATCTTTAAGCGAACGATGCGTTATACACTCAACAAATAGGACCCACACTCGATACACTACGAACTAGCCTTAGTTATCGCTAGCAACAGCGATATCGCGACGATACATATATCTATACTATACATTATGTACATTTTCATCAGCGCAAATGCATTTTCATCGAACAAATTGCTGATGTCGCACACAGACGACCCTTGAGTGCGACTGGGATCGAAAAGGCAACAAAAAAATGAAGATAAGTAATGATACTCAAGTATATGTTAGAAAACAAAACATCAATGGCTAAATAAAAGTTTAACGAATTATCTTGTACGAATTTGTGGTTTTTCTATTCGATTTAAAACTATAATTTGGAAAATTTTAGGTTTTCTTTAGATATTTTTGAATGGTCCTTTTGTCAATTGGAACACTTTTGCTCATCATTTTGGGAATTTTTTGTTTTTCCTCAAAAATTTGGGTGATATTAAAATTTTATCCCATTTTCAATCATTCATCTAATTATGGACATTTTAAGTTTTTCAGGGTTTTTATTGATTATTTTTATTTTTTTCTTAATTCAACTGAAGAAATCTATTATTTGGTTATTTAAGAGAAATTTATGTTGTTTCCGAATTTCAACCATTTTTTGATAAAGGCACTCCTTCACATACATTTTTCCATTTTTATTTTGCCAGTTTTTCAAGGAAATTTCGGGTGATTCACAATTTTAGACTATTTATCGATTGTAGCACTCCTTTACCCATTTCAGACCATCTGATTTAATGTTCAGTACATAATTTAAGACATTTATAAATCATTAATGTAAGATCGCATAAATTTATAATGAGCAAAAGCTTTTAAAATCAATTTTATTGCTCTTTTCCCAACCAGTTTTCAAAGCGTAACGGCCTTGGTGTTGCCACCTGAAGCCAAACCCGCAGCCAATCCCACAGATGGCGCCACTACTAAGGCCTCAAACTGTAGCCCTCGCCGACGTAGTGCTTCTCAAACTGGTCATCTCCTTTCACTTGGATTTAAGCCCCTCCAGCATTTGTCTCTGTTGTTTGCTTTTCTTTGCGGCACTTGGATTACATAAAATTTGATTTGCCTTATGCGGAAAAGGCGCTTTTCACGGAATTTCCCTCAAGTTTTATGATAATTAGTAACGAAACACTTTAAAAAGCGGATTGGATTGCAGCGTTTCTCCTGCAGATACACCTTAATCGCAATCAGCCTGGGCCTGGGCCTGGGCTTTAATTGAGCCATTGCCAGTGTCCACTTCCATTTGGCCAGCACACAACAAAACGAAACGAACAAAAAAATAAAGAAAAACACTCTGAAATGTCTGTATATATGTGGAGTGTCTGTATA
The DNA here is from genome assembly GCA_021223825.1 of Drosophila ironensis. Classification (NCBI taxonomy): domain Eukaryota; kingdom Metazoa; phylum Arthropoda; class Insecta; order Diptera; family Drosophilidae; genus Drosophila; species Drosophila ironensis. The sequence continues at coordinate 1,819,513 of JAJJHQ010010226.1, forward strand.
TTAAGGTAAATCCGTTCCACGCCCGACCATTGGCAGAGCACACATGCTTTTAAATACAAACTCACACTCAACAGCTCCTTCACGAGCCTGCCAAATGTAAGCGAACTTAAAAACACATCGTTTGCATTTGGCCCACCCCGCTGCCCGCCTCTGTTCCTGTCCACGAATCCCGAAATCCTGCAGATTTCCCCCCCTGGAAAAACTCCAAGCGGCACTTAAGTGACGCTCCAGCAGCTCAACTATCACCATGTTCGTGTGACTTTTCTTATTCTTTTTATTCCAGGTACTCGCAGCGGAAAAAGGGGTATATTGTATTTGTGCAAATGGAATCTTGTTAAGGGAAACGTTTGTTAAAATCCGCCAAAGTCTTCCATGCACTTGAGATTGTCAAGTCTCGTTTTGGGGTTCAAAATTGATGCAAGTTCTTAGGGCGATCAACAGAGAACATTAGAACTGCAGTTTGCAGACTTTGTGTCTTATTTGACACTTTATAACATTATTCTGGGAGTATATTTTAAGGTGTTATTTTTGGAAATTTACATAATCTTCTACTATGATGTACAAATTACCATTACAAAATTCTAATTAATACAGCCAAGTATTCCAGATTGCCAAGTCTCGTTTGGGGCGAAAAAATTAAAGCAATGTCTTAGGCGATCAACAGAGAACATTAGAACTTTAGTTTATAGAGTTTGTGTGTTATTTGTTTCTTTTATAAAGTTATTGTGGGAGTATATTTAAATGTCTTATTTTGGAAATCTAAATAAAAATACCCATAACAAAATTCAACTTAAGAGACCCATTGTTCCAGATTGTCTCGCTTGGTGTTTAAAAATTTAGACAATCACATTTATAGTTTTTCAGAATAAATTTCAATGTTTGTTTAATTTAGTGTCTTCGGGGATATTTATTAAAGTCTTCTAAAAAAGTCACTAAGTAGTTGTACATAGTAACACTTGCATACAATTCCTGCCAAACACTTTGCAATTGCCTTAAATTTAACCATAAAGTTATCAATTTTAATTGTAATTGTAACCTGAAAACTCTCAAAAACTCATCAAGTCATCATTTTGTTGCTTTGGGGATTTCTATAAAAGTGTTTCAAAAATCTGACTTTGTGTTAAAGAAACAGCATTCAATTAGTATTAAATTATTAGTATTACACATTATATTATACATTTTAAAGCAACCAATAATATGCTTACTATTTCCTCCCATGACACACAAGAAACTATGCATTTTGTGACTGATTCTTCTTAACAACCCAACGATGGAAGGTTTCTCCTATCTAAAGAGTGCCTAATTAAGTTGATTTAACTATATAATGAAACGAAATATTGAATTATTAACACACTTAAAACTATGAATTGGTCTATTTATTGCCTGATCTTTCCTAACAATCCATTCATGATACTATAACTGCAAGGTAACTGCCATTCAAACAATCCCGGAGCTTGCCGAAATATTTTGATGTTATTGCTGGCTGAGGCATTTTAATGTCTACAATCTAAACATCGTTTGCGTTGTTTCGGCCTTTTTGTTTCAGCCAAGCTGATTTTGTTTACCTGAGCCTCAAAGCTGTCGCCACACACACGGCACGCGGCACGCAACAACACCGCAGCACGGCATTTTCCCAAAGAGCGCTGCCAAAGAGTGAAAGTCTCGGGCCATCCCTTCGGGCTGGACAGGATTATGGGGCATTGCCAGCGTGAGGAGCGGTAAGGAGCTGAGCTCGGACCGCGCTCTTACATTTTCTGGCACGCCTGCGCCGCTGAGCGGGCGAGGAAAACTCTTGGGAAAGCCGAAAGCCGAAAGCGGAAAGCCACAACCGAAAGCCGAAAGCCGACTTCAGTTGCCATTGTAATGCCAACGCTGTCGGCACGCGTTTGGCCCTCTCGCCTCGCGGGTTTTTCACCTCTTGCTGCGTTTCCCTCGCTGCCGTGACATAGACCAAGTGGTCGTGGTTGTTATTGTTGTAACAACAGCAAAAAAAAATAGGGAAGGAAAATGAATGAAAACAACATCAACAGAAATCAGAGTCAATCCCAGTGAGTTGGATACAAAGTATAAATCATGTGTGCGAGCAAGAAATCAAGGAAATTCGAAAAGCCAAAGATGAAATCAACAACGACGAGAAATTGCCAGTCATAAAAAAAGGGTTTGTGTTTGTTCCTGTTTCGTGTGTTGTGTGTCGTGTGTCGTGTGTGTGCTTGTGTTTTGTGCCAAAGAGAAATCCCTTTGCCCTCCCCCCCTTGGAAAACCTTTAACCCCTGACTTCGGCCTAGACTCCCCTATTGTGCGTTGTGTACAATTAGAAGGCATTGCCAATCGATTTGTGTGAAAAGCCCAAAGCTAAAACTCAAAAGGTGGACGGACGACGTCGCCAATCCTCAAACTGCTCCAGAAAGGCAAAAACCAAACCAAGGCTAAAAAAAATACAACAGCAGCTAAAAAAAAGGAAAATATAAAAGAATGAAAACCGAGGAGAGCTAGCCCTGGCGGGGAAGAAGTTCCTTTTTTAGTTGGCAGGTGCGCGTAGCCTGAAAAATGAAGTTGAACCGACCCGAAGTTGTTGCCTGTCATTCTGAGGAGGGAATGGCAATAGAAGAGGCCAAAACGGGCGGGAAAATGGGGTGGGAAATGGCAACAATGTTCTACGGTCGGGGGGGGGACAATATTAATGAAAGACGTTGCAAAAATGTCACGTTTCCCCAGTCAAATTGAAATAATAATGAAGGCATTGAAGAAATGTCACGGCCCACGACGACAACTGACAACTGACAAGCGAAAAACGGAAAGTCCAATGGAATTTACATGAATATTTCAAAAACAAAGTTGAACACTCTCTCTGCGATGTGGCACACAAAAACCATTAATGTAATGTTGGATAACACAAATTATGTGAAACATAACAAGCTTGATAAGAGAGACAGGAATTTGCATTTAATATTCTGGGAGTGAAGTTTGAATGACATGACAAAGGTACCCCACAGTCCTTGGGGAACAGTTTGAGGATATTAAAAAGGCATTCCACCGAGAATCTAAATGAATAATTTATGAAATAAAGTAAGAAAAATATTGCAAATTCTAGCATTCCAAGAGACTTATAATAACGCTAGGAAATGGCGATAAAATTGACAAAAACGACAAACATTTTTAGGGACATAAAAAGTGCGCATAACTTTTTAATAACTCCAAGAAATGCGCTCCAGAGCTTTTCATGACTTTAAATAATAAAATACTCGACTTAAACTTTCGAAATAGAATTAAACCGATGCGATATACGAGTGGCCCCCGATGAATACTCCAAAGACTGTGAAGCGCATAATTTTCCCCTCATAAAGCCCCCAAACGGAATTCTACATAAATTTGATTTTATGCACAAGATGCTACAAGTGAATAAAACACGAGCTTAGTGCCAGTGCCAGTGCCAGTGAATGTGACAGTGACAGTGACAGTGGGGCTAGAGCGATAGTGTTGATGGTACAGTGAAGCATATGCCCAATAAACAGATGGCCCATAACCATAAAGCGAAAGTGTTATGACCATTACCGAGAAGGGTCTGTCCCGCCCGGGCTCGTCCTGGACGGGCGGCATTCGATGCCGCACAGGACACAAATAACTTATGCCCATTGGCCCGAACCGAAATCGCAATTTATGACAGACCAAACTGAGCCTGGCAACTATTTAAAGAGCCATAAAATCCCCTGCTCAGCGCTATAAAACAAACGAAAGTTTATGGGGAGTGACGATTGCGTTTTAAGATCCCCGACATAAAACAAAAGCCATAGGATTTTGGGGCCCTTATTAACTCCCAATTTTATTCATCTCGCCCCCTCCCGTTGCCGCTGCGACATCAGAAGGAAACCCAAGTGCTTCCAGCAATAAACTTCCGCCGAATCAACCAACTGTGGCAACCAATAAGCGACGAATCATGGCCACCAGCAGCGGCAGCACATCCGCCTCCGCATCGGCGTCCCGGAACGGTGGCTTTTGCGGCATCCTCCAGCGGGCCCCGCCCCCCATGCCGCCCGCCCTCGTCCGGAGGCTGAGCAGCCGGGAATGCTACGGCGTGGGCAAGGTGAAGGTCATGCTGCGGGTGGCGGAGCGGGACAGGAACGCCTCCACGACCACGTCCATGGACTCGGACTTTATGGCGCTGGACAAGAAGAAGCGCCAGGTCACGCTCTCCGATCCCAAGAACGTGTGTCCTCCGCCCCAGGCCGCCCAGGAGCGAGGGCCCATGGTGGCGGCCCCCAAAATGTTTGCCTTCGACAACCTCTTCACCGCGGAGGATAAACAGGTGAGCAATGCAAAATAAAGCCAATTTGGGGGTATTTTCAAGGTAATTCAATCATGGGAATTGTGAAATTAAAAGGGTGAAATACTGGAGGTCATTTTAGGATCATCAATCAAAAATATTGTAGATTAAAAACTGCCAATCATTGCGCATCTCTTTAATGAAAACACAAGTCAAAGTTCAAGGCAATTGCTGCTGGATGTTATTCAAAAAATCAAGCTACGTTTAAAATTCATGCAATTGTTTGTAATAAAACTGAACAGCATGAAAACCCCGAGAAACCCGATACTTTGGGCGACTGTTTTCACTTAAAACCAAACAAAGCCCCAGGCCTACTTGTCTGTCCGTGTCGAGCCAACACTTCCCAAAAGCATATATCAAGTTGCAAGCTCAGAAATTGTATGGATGCCCAAGCATAATTGACAAATAACAATAGTTACGCATCCCAAAATTGATTGTTGAGCATCGAGTGGAAAAAGCAAAGACTCTCACTTGTCAAGTGTGTCACAATGTCTGGGGCTGCAGAGTATTTAACTTGTTTAGGATTACAAAAGAGGTGTTGGTAATGCGAAAGAATAACAAGTCAGCACAAAATGCGATAATCAATCTTCATAATTCAGAAAAAGCAAAGTTCTCCCCCATTCCCCGAAAGATTTATGATCCTTGAAGGGCAATCACTCATAAGGCAAGCCCAGAACAGAACAGAACAGAAAGAAATGGACCCAATAGAATTAACACATACGCGCATTGTCCTCCCCCATCGGATCTAATCAGCAATCGAATTAACCCCGCAATCGAACCCAATTCCAGCCATTAAAGAGAGCCCATTAGTATGCCTTGTTAGCCACCACCCATTGACCTCGCCTCCACACGACACCTCCGGCCCTTGTGCACGCAAAGAAAGAATTATATTCAAGGAATTTATAGAGGAATTTACTTGAGGTGTCAGCTCGTTTTATCCCTTCTTTATTATATTTTTCTTGGACTTTCCACGATGATTTATTTAAAGAATATATTGCCTGTAAATTTATAGATGTTACCCAAAAATGGTTAAATGTAATTACGCATATTTTCTCTCCGTTTACATTTCAGTCGGATGTGTGTGCATCGGCGCTGAGCGAAGTGATACCCGCGGTGCTCGAGGGCTCCGATGGCTGCCTGCTGGCCATGGGATATCCCGCCACCGGCCAGTCCCAGACGGTCCTGGGCGAGGTGGGGGCGTGCTCCCTGGGAGCGGCCCCCTGTGCCATATCCTGGCTGTACAAGGGCATCCAGGAGCGGCGGCAGAAGAGCGGCGCCCGGTTCTCGGTGCGAGTTAGCGCCGTGGGCGTCAGTGCCACAAAGCCGGACGCCCTCTCGCAGGATTTACTCATCTCGCACGCAGCCGGTAAGCATATGGATTTTGCACCAAAGACCTCAGGGCACTAACCGAGTTCAGTGCTGGCAAATAAACTATCAATAAACTAGCTTACCCTGGGAGCCAACACTCAAAAGGATGTTTAGTTTTCCTTATTAGAACGCATACATTTGGGAACTGTGCGAAATGATCTAGATTGTATGGAGTTCTATTATAATCTCTAAAATTATATTTAATAAGAGTGATAACGTGATAACATACGGGATATCCTATTTAATAGCTTGAATGGACGTAACATACTTAAATTTAATAGCTACTTAGGGTGAAATTGATAACGAAATGGTTATTCTTTCCTATAAGAGTTCTTATTTTAAAATACCTAAAGGTAACAGCTATAGTAATTAGAGTAAAATTTTAAACAGATCCTCATAAAAAATAATAAAAACTTCACTTAGATATTAATCTCGACTTAATAGACATGTTTGAAACATCTTGAGCTAATATACATTTTGAGAGATTTAAAAAGATAGCTAAATTTTCGTACTGATAAAAGTATTCAAGGAAGTCCAACGATACACGACCTTTATAACCTTTTTTAAACAAAGATCCCAACCATTGCTATTTTAATGTTTTGTGCAATTTGCCTTGTGTTTTGAAAAGGTAAATTAACAACTTAACCGGAAGGAGCATATTTCAAGGCATTCCACCTCTTGTGCACGTGCTAAACCTAACCAGTTTTGTGTAATGCTGCCACCTTTCGGGTAGTTAGTTGGCAGCTCTGCGCTGGTCCACCTGTTAGCTGCCCGTGGGCAGAATCGTCGGGAAAATGAATGACTCCGGCGGGGGCAGAAGGTTGGATGGGGGCCCGGGGGCGTGGCACTGCGTAATGTTGCCCCTGGGCCAAACAATGATGATGATGACTGGGGCGGGTCGGGGTCGTAACTGGCCCAATTTGAATAAACTTAACCTGGCCAGCAGTTCCGACACCCGTCCCACCTCCCACCTCCCATTTCCCATTTTCCCACTCTCCTTATCAACCAGCCACTGAACTCCCCCGTAGAATACGGCGTTTATTCCCACATAAAACCTAATGCCCTTTTCATTCACTCCCCGCGTCTTCTTTTCGGTCTCCACTGGAATACTCCGACACCGATACCACACCGCCACCGCCGTCGACTTTGGCCCCCCATCTGCAACTACGACTACACAGAATCTGACGACTCCCCGGGGATTTATTTGCGTGACGACTTCCTTGGCGGTCCAACGGAACTACGTGCACCCACCGCCGAGCGTGCGGCCCTGTTTCTCGACTCCGCGCTCGCCGGACGCTTAAAAAGTTCCGGTTCCACGGGAGCTGCAGGACAAGGAGCAGGAGCCGCATCAGGATCAGGATCAGGAGCAGCTGGGGCAGGGGCCGCCCCCTTGGAGTCCGCCCTCATCTTTACGCTGCATGTCTACCAGTACAGCCTGTCCCGCAAGGGGGGTGGTAAGTGTCCGACACATTGTTGTTGCCATTGTCCTTTAACAGGGTGCGATGATTTGGTGGAAAAGTTGTGGGAAATACGCAAGGATAAATATATATTCAGCACTGCCAACTGTCAGTGGGCTATTATCTTTTATTTCATTATCGGGAGACTGCATTTAAGAAGTCTGCGAAAGAGACTGTGTTTCGTACTAGTATTATAGACTTTATTTTCTGCAAAGTAGAGCTCTCTTAAATTATCAGCAAGTAAGGAAAAACTTTTGTTTCTGTGGACTTTATAATATTTTCATGAAAAGGCTAACATTTTACAATATGTTAAAGGGTTATTTCATTATCGGGAGACTAAATTTATGAAATCTGAGCAACAAATTTTGTGTTTAGTGTTGTAAAGTCTTCGTTTTCTGCAAGAAATTTTCATAGATTTATTAACCAGAAGTATCTATGAGTAAACTTTTTATTTATTTATTTAAAGCTCACAAATAGTATAAAACTAAGAGCTTACTTAGGGTTAAGAGCCAGAGCAGCTAAGACCTTCGGCTCACAGTAAAACTAATGGCTTAATGGTTTATGACTATGTACAATTAATATTATATTACTAGTAAATTACATAAAAGATTTGTTAGTATTTAAATTTTGTTATCTATTAGTAAACTAATAATTGTTTATTATACATAGATCTCAAAACAAATCTTGAAATCCAAATATTTGATTGGCAATGTAGTGCATTCGGACCCCAACGACTGACATAAGAAAACCTTAAAAAAATGTTTAAAATATATACAAATATTAAACCAGAAGCAATTAACTTTAGAAAAGGTTTCCTTTATTGCTTGTTAACGGTTGACCCCCATCGAATTTTGAATTTCTTGAATATCTAGTATTGTAGTGAATTTCCTTTTCGGTTTGTCGGGGTTTCCCCGTTTCCTTGTTATTGCTATTGTTGCTGCCACTTTTGTTGCCGCTGCCGCTGCCGCGCTGCTGTTGCTGCCACTCAAGTGGCCCGCTAAATGCTTCACTACCACTAGACGGCAGCGCCATTAAAGTGTCGCATTTCCTCCACTCCGACACTCCAGCACTCCACGCTCCGCCAGCAGACCACCACCCACCACCCATCACCCCTATTTAAACCCACCGCCGCCCAAATCCCTTTTGTGCACACTTGGGGGAAATTTGAAAACCCACACCGGTGCTTTCCGACCCGGCTATCGTTGTTGGCAAGTGCAAATATAATGTATTATCCCGCAGTTTAAAATGAAACAATAGCTCTGGCTTTTTGATATATTTTTATTTTCTTTATTGCCATATTTAACAAATTTTCGTGACTCTTTTCTCCGCGTGTACAGTGGCTGGCGGGCGGAGCCGTTTGCATATCATCGACCTGGGCGGATGTGCGAATCGCAGCGGGGGCCTGCCGCTGTCGGGGATCGGAAACATACTGCTGGCGATACTGTCCGGGCAGCGGCATCCCCCGCACAAGGACCACCCGCTGACGCCGCTGCTGAAGGACTGCCTGGCCCCCATCACCTGCCATGTGGCCATCGTGGCCCATGTGCGGCCCGAGCAGAGCTACCAGGACGCCCTGTCCACGATTCAGATTGCATCGAGGATTCATCGACTGCGCCGCAGGAAGCATCGCGTGCCCATGCCCCTCGCCGTTGGACTGGCCCAGGGACTGGGCGGTGGCAACGGCTCCTCGGCGGGATCCGGGCCGGATCCCTCCAGCTCGGAAATCTCGGCCGACACTGTCATTTATATGGGACCCAACGACGACGCCACCGACGGCGAACACCCGCCCGTATATCTGCCATCCCTGAGTGCCGGCGACAATCGGGCGGTGATGAGCAAGGCGCTGAAGGGAAGCGGCCTGGAGAAACCGCCCTCGAAGTCGGCCTGCAACAGCCCCATGATGATGAAGAAGGCCCTGGCGGCGGAAAAAGGTGAGTTCACAGCCCAAACGTACGAAAGGGAAAGCTCTGCGGCTTAGTTTTATTGCCGGCAAACAACAATTTTAATTAAGGCAGATTACATTCCTCAAAAAGTTACCGCCTCGTTTTCAATGTACAGAATATAAATCAACATATTTGGGTGTCTGGTTTGCGTAAATGAAGTGAGAATAATGTTTAATGCGGGGCGCAATTTATGGCTCAACTTCCAGACACATTTGTTTGCCCTGATCCTTTGAATTCAATTAGCAAATGCACTTGATTTTCACACTTTTTTCCCTTGTAACTCGACCATTTTTAGCCAAAAAATTGCCGGGAAGCAATACGGGAAGCCTGAAGCGTTCGGCTGGAGCCGGAGCCTGCTCCTCACCCTTGATTCCCCACGAACAGCCGCAGGCCTCGCAGGCGATGGGATCCCCGGTACCGATACCCCGGCACATGGTGTCCAAGGGATCGATGGTGCCGTCCCCGAAGGGATCGCCCATGCGGCGAGCGCATCCGGGAGCAGCACTCGAGCAACTGGAGGCGGGAATGCGAAAGATCACCGAGGAACAGTGGATCGATGGACCGAGAGTGTCCAGGGCCAAGGTGGCGGAGGCGCGACATCTGATGCGGGAGGTGAACCATGTGAAGCAGTGCGAGACCTGGGTGGATGGGCCCAAGTCGCAGTCCTGCCGATCCCTGACGGCCGGCAACCTGCCCGCTTCCGGAGCGAGTCAAACTCAAGGCTACGGGTTCATGGACTCGCACAAGAAGACCATGATCCGGCAGTGGGTGGAGAACCAGACAACGCAAGTCTTCCAAAGCACGGTCTCCGCCAGCAACTCGCCCACGGCTCTGCACTGGAAACTGTCGCAGTTGAAGCAGAAGTCCCTGGACCTGCCGGACAGGCCGGCCTTCCAACCGGAATCTTCCCTCGACTTGCCACAAGCGGCATTCGAAACTCTGCCCCTCCTGGACCCAGCCCCGCCGGATGGCGATGAGGATGAGGACAGTGGTCCCTCGGAGGTTCCACCCGCTCTGCCCCTGCTGGACGATCCTTTCGGCTCCAGGGACATCTCCCAGGACAACCTGCAACGCATGCTCTCCAGGCACGTGTCCCGGGAGCAGCTCCACGAGGCGGAACTGGTGGCCAGTCGAGCATCGTCTTCCCATCATCCCTCGCAAAGGAGCATCGATTGCGGCCTGCAAGTCACGGAGGAGGAAATCGCCAGGACCATGGCCAGAGACCGAGACCGGGAGCTGGACCCGTCAGCTGGCCATCCCTTGTCGGCCTTGAGTCATTGCGACAATTTATCCTTCGTGTCCAGCTTTAACATGGCCTGCGAGTCCTTCAGCGAGTGCGGCGAGAGAGCAAGGTAAGAAATCTTTTTAAATTTATATAATAAGATGCGCAGAAGTGTGGCCTGGTTTACAATTTACTAGATCCGTTTTCGAGACATGTGAGGTTTTCAAACAATCCATAGTTTCCCAGTTTTCAGGTTTCAACGAAGTTTATAACCTTAAGTTTCAAAGTATTATTTAGCTTATCGAATTGACTTAAAATCTAATTTGAAGGCATTATGAAGATGCATATGAAGTTTGTAAAGAAACTTGTGAAATTAGATACGCAAGATTGTAGTATCATTTAAGATTTATAGCACTCAAATCATAGAAACTCTAGTTTATTTTGGACTAACAAAGTTTCTATAAGTTCCATACTTTATTATGGTATGAAACACCAGAATTTCCCCCATTTTTATGCCCTTGAATTTCTTTTATAACCGATCCGCAGACACCAATTCGACCAGCTGGCCCGCCTGCACGAGATCTTCACCTCCCAACTGGCCATGGCCGAGGTCACGCCCTCCGCCGCCCTGTTCCGCACGGACGTGGGCAGTGTCTTCAGCGAGCCGGTCTTCCACTTCAATGTGGGCCAGAGCAGCGTCTGCAGCGAGCCCGCCTACCGCCTGACCCCCAGTCCGCCGAACAAGCAGCCCTCGCACAGCCCCAGTCAGGGATCCCTGCCCAGCCTGAACGGGATCATGGAGATAGCCGGCATGGACGACTACGCCCTGCTCCGGCAGCCGGACGGAGCATCGGATCCGAATCTGCCCAAGAGCGAGAAGCGGTTTGCGCCGCAGCACGACGACATCTGCGAGCTGGATGAGAAGTCCCTGGCGGCGGCGGTGGGCAAGAGGAACTCCCTGGAGGACACACAGCACAAGCTGAACGAGATAACGAACATATTGCCCCTGGCGGCCCAATCGCGACTGCCTCTGCTGCCGCTGAACACGAGTTCCGAGGCCTACGACAGCGGCCATGACTCCAACTCCACTCCCCGGACGTCCAAGCACTCGGGGATATCCCGACGGGCGGAGAGCGGATACCACAGCGTGGCCACCGTCAGGGATTCGGACGAGAGCAGCTTTGCGTCGGGCATGTCCAAGGGCCAGAGGCATCGGATCACCCTGTCGGGATCGGGAGCGGTGACAACCACGGCGAACGGAAGCTATCAGAGACACAGCCACAAGAAGCGACATCGTCAGGATCAAGCCGGGAACAGCAAGGGCCTGTGCAACTGGCTCTTGAATCCGTTTTCCTGCACCTATCCAGAGACTGAGGGTGAGATCAGCGATTTCTAGGCATTAACAGGAACCGAGTCCGAAAAAGACACCCACCAAACACACACAAAAAAACAGAGCTAGTCCAGCATTCAAAATGGCCAAAAAAAACAAGGAAACAAAAGAAAATATCATAATGTTTTAGGAAAAACGACTAGGACGAGGTAGACGAAAAAAAGAAGATATCTTTGATAGCGACTGATTAACTTTTACTGGGCGACGGCTGCCACAACAAAATTAAACCGAAAGCAAGCAAATAAGTAACATCATTTTAAAGTAATCTAATAACTAACCCAACTACCTAAATAACTCGTAATTACAACACAAATACAGTGAATTTTTCAGCTAATAAACAATGAATGATCCGGAGAGTGGGGGATCTAAGATATCGAATTATAAAATAAGCAGTAAAGAGGGAAACATATCTCGGTGAGCGTCTTTTACACTTTTGTACACCTTTTTAGAATTGGGGCAATATCAGAAGCTATATCAAGCCCCAAAGCTAACATAAATTACCCCCTGGGAATGGAAATTTAAGAATTTATTTATCTTTAGAGAAATTTTAAGACTCCCTCTCGGAGCTTTGATTGTCTTTCAGCTGCAGAATCCACTGTATTTGCAACAAATCAATCGAATCAATCACTCGAATTACTCACTCGACTCACTCACTCACTCACTAAGGATACACGCATAAGTTCAAACGGGGCTTTAAATATTTTAAGTTGCCAGCTAGCATAATGGAGGGAGGATCGGGATGGATCGGGATTTAGGAACCAGATGGAACTAAAACTTTGGGAGAGCTACATATAATACCATCCCGACCATCCTACATGTATCGATGAATATTGAACGCAAATCTATATATACATACAATATATATTACTAACATAATCTGGCTACAATCACTACGACTTTACAATGCAGAGATTCATCTATATACATACACTATATATACATTTATATATATACACAATATACATATATCATATAGCTATTTATTGTTTAGTTTGGGTTATTTGTTCGGGCAGTCGACTTAAGATCACGTATGCTAAATGTTGAATGTTTGCTTATTCAAACGATTTATTGCCAATTATAAGTTACAAAGTGTTTAAATTAATTGTTAGTTAGCTAAAGTTATACACATCTACTACGGAATCATGGACAAAAGCGACAAGAACCACTGACTATAAAGCGAAACGGTTTTTTGCAAAGTAGACAAATGTTAAACATACAATTTTGTTGCCATTTTTGCCTAAATAAACTATGTTACAAAACGAAAAATCGAAACAAAATGAAAGGGAAACGAAACGGAAGCGAAAGCATGAGAAAATTCAATACAAAATAAATAAATTATATATTTATCAGAGATACATATGTGTATTCTATAAGGAAGATCGGATCGATGAGAGTTTTTAAGAAAACCTAATGCATATTATAAACCACATAACGATATAAACACATTATTATATTGTATAACATCGAATAAGTGCATGCGAAATGAAAATGAATACAAAAACGAGCGCCCAGATAGGTAGGCAATACTTTTTGCGCCATCTGCGGGCTATTAGCTAAAATTTTGTGTCGCAATTTGTTCGTTTCGATTCGAATCATCAAACTATAATTATAATTATCGACATTCCTCCATTGCCTTTTTAGTCAGCGTCATCAGCGAATAATATAAAGCAAAGCGAAATGTCTAAGCCATACAAAACACACACTAATTATATTGCATTATCCATACATATTTCGTACAATTATTATTCCACTTATCAAGCGTAGTTAATCACACACCGAAAAAACCCAACACCCAGCTCGCTCTCTATGCCCCCCTTGTATCCCCCTCGTATGCTTTCAATTTTAAACATAATCTCACGTATCGGAAAAGCCCACACAAAAATCTCTCCTCCCTCCCCTCTGAAAAACCCAAAATTGCAATCTGCGTGCAATCCTGCAAAACCTGCTATACATTATATACATACATCTATGATGGAGTCGTCGACTTCGGCGCTGAATACAGACTAATTATTTTTTATAATATAAACAAATTGACAGCTGGTTTTATTGCTAACTGGGCGGAGTGCGGAAAAGTGCGGCGGGGCCTTTATGGGGGATGCTACAAATAAACCAAACCGGAAAATGGAACTACGCTCGTACCTAGAAGAGCCCGCCGGAATGTTATTTGCCTCAGTTGTTGGGCAAATAAAGTTGACGTTTTATAGATAGAGACATGTGCCATAGCCAACTGCCAAAACACCCATCCGATGTGTGTCGTAGATGCGAACGTGCCACCCCCCCGCGACCATTTTCCGCAACGAACAGATGATGGAAACGTGGCGGCGTACGCGGCGGGGGAGTTGTCGAACAATAAAGCACGAAAGGAGCACCGCACTCTTCCGAAAGTGAAGTTTGTATACCCTGCTTGAAAGGGGAAAAGTCGAGGGGGGGAAAATGCCACTTTTGTGGGGTAAGTATGTGGAAAAGTCGCTGGCGGTTGTTTGCCCAATCCTCAATAAATACTGCAATCTTTTGTAGTTGATTAAAGGCCTGCGCTCCCTGGCAGAGCTGCATCGTTTTGAAATCGTCTAGAGTTTCCCTTTCAGATTTCTCCAAATTTCTCCAAAAGTGTCTCAAAAATGGAGCCGTATTTAGGGCAAGAGTTCTCAACAATGCAAATGTGTTTACTCAAATGGAACTGCAAATATCTATGGTTTGTTTGATAGTTAAATAAAGCCGTAAAGATTGACTAGTTTCTGCCACTGCAAAGTATCATTATCGAATTTGTTAAACTCCCTTGGAAGCGATAGAAAATGTATTTGCATAGATCGTAAACACTTGAACTAAATTGGATTTAAAACTTTGCTATAATGTCTTAAGTGTTTGAAACTTTGAAAACACCCTCATCTCGTAGAGTACAACAATAAAATGTGTTGGCACCTTCTGGCAAATGCCGCGCGTTCTACAATGCGAAAAACTCGTATAAGTAAAGTTCTGGCCTCCCAGCCCCCACTCCCCCGCCCCATTTACATCCTTCACTTTTCCCATCACCTCCAACCCCATTTTCCACGAATTTTCCCCGCCCAAGGAGCCGGCAGCGATTTTTCTTGTTTGCTGGCCGTCGTCTTCGTCTTTTGTCTGCCGCCCTTTTCATGTTGCGTTCCTCGCAAACGTCGCCATTTTTTGCAGCAGCAGCTCCTTCGCGCCCCCCTTTTGTCCTTGCTTTTTTAACGTTCCGCTCCTGCCCTGGCTACCGCTCCCACTCCAGTTCCTGCTTTCTGCTTTTTGTACTTTTACAACCCTCTTATCGGGAAAACTTTAAATTTTCGCATTCGCAATTCGCAGTCACAAATGCAAATGATGCCCCGCCCACAATCGACACCAGGAAAAATCCAAATTGCATTCCGAAGGTGACTTCCAGTAGGAGTTGGGAAATATACAAGTTCTTCCGATTATTTTCGATTATTTCCGATTATTGGGAAGTTAATCGGATTATTTACCGTTGATTATTTTGGGATATTCATACAGGAAAACTTCTTAAGGTTGCGTGAGCTGCAGCTTAAGCAATTCTGCTTATACCTCTCATTACAATTTCTAAGGCTTGTCTTGGGTAATTTTTCCAAGAAGTACACAAATTTTGTAAGAGTGTGGAAAGGATAGCAGTGGGGGAGATCCTATGGCTTGCTCTCAGGGAGTCTGTTCACCATATGTTGCCAATTGAGGCGAAAATCGAAAACTCGTCTGTGCTATGGAATTGTTTATGACCCCAGCGAATTGAGGACATTGAGGGACTAGCTTTTCTCCTTTTTTTTTGTCTCCAACTCCGGCTCCACCCTTCATTTCTGCCCCATCATATTCCACACTTTTTGCCTCAACTTTTCCCCATATTTCCCTTAGTTTTTCTGCTCCTGTCGCCTTTTAATTATGGCTCGCAAATTATTTTCGAATTTTTCCATCATACTGCGGAAATAAATGTTGACTGCAATTTCCCTCCACCGTCCGACACTCCTCCGCGACCCCGCGACCCTTCAGCCCAATTCCGAACAGGATGGAAAAGGATTCGAACCATTTCTTGTATTTTTCCTGTGTGTTTTCCCCATTTTGCTTTTTGCCGCTTGTGCAGGTATGCTTTTTTTTTTTGCGCTCCCACCGGTTTATTTATTTCGCCAGGTAGCCCCAACCCGGAGGTTGGAGGTTCCTGCTGGAGTCGGTTATGGTCCTGGTCCCGGCTAGTGGTAGTTCTTGTTCCTGTTGCTGTTGTGACCTAAAAAAATATTCACACTCACTTCACTTGTCAAGTTGAATAAAGCTGGAATCGCGATGCCAGGATTTGGGGCGGCATCCGAAAGGGAGTCGAAAACAAGTAGAAACGCTGTAGTCGAGATTTCTCGACAACGAGATACCATGTACCTCTTTTCTTTATCAACCAATACGAGTTTCAAAAGGGGCGTGTCAAATATCTAAAAATGCCATTATTCGCGTAATTGTTAAACGGACATAATACAAAAAGAAATAGGGTGTAGCTTTTATTTTGTCAAAGTTATGGGCAATTATGTATGTCAATGATTATACATTTGCCCAAAGTTAGTATATGTACCTTCCATTTGTACCTTAAGGTTGTATAAAAACATTGTATAAAAACAAAAAAAAAGATACTCAGGCACGCTAGGGGCGTGTGTAGACCCCATTNATTAGTTAACAATTTGGGGGGAGATATAGCATTTTTAATACAAAGAGCAAGTCTTTGAAAATCAATCAGGAACTTTGTGCAAATTTTAATTTATTCTTGGGTCGATACAAGGACAAGGAAGAACGGTTATAGTCGGGTATATCGACTATAAATACCCGGTTCTTAGTTTCCACCTGATTTTTGGAACATTATAATGGAAAAGGTTTATAATAATGTAGGTCCGTGTATGTATTAAAAGTGTGCGGCATGATTCTATGGAAAAGCTTGTAGGCGCAACACATATTTGTCATTTGCGCAGACACAAGTGGGCATAATCGGCTGATTTTTGCCATATAGATAGATATTTACTCTAGGAATGTATTACCCAAATTTGGTACCTCTAGAGCTAAAATTGTGGAGGCCACAGAATTTCGTGGTTTTCGGGAGTGCGGCGGGTGGTATCCAATTTTTAAAACAAACTTGTGCTGAACTGGTATCCCAAAATTCTTAATATGCAATTAGTTTTTCTCTATATACATATGTATGTATAATGGTCTCCAAAATCTAAGCGTTCATACAGACTAACGAACAAACAGACATGACTTGATCAACTTGGCCGTTGATGCTGATCAATAAAAGGTTCCTTCACTCTGTTACAAACATTCCTATGAATTCAATATGCCCTTGCTTATTCTTTTTAAGAAGCGAGTATAATAATATACATATAGAAATTCCCACGGGCAAATACAGTGCAACTCGAACAAATAACTCCCTTTGGGGAGCCCCAAATATGGCCGAGCTCTTGCATCTTTGTTGTTTCAAGAACGTCAAGACTGAAGTTGATATAGGAGCGGTATGCAATTCAAGGTTGTTAAGTCGCATCCTTATGGTTGCGTTCAACACTGTACCTGGGGACTGTATGTTGGGGTAGTCCCTCATTAAAATCTGTCCCACTTGCAATTAAAGTTTGTCATTTGACAGCAGCGCGAAAATATATGCAATATATTGGTGACAAGCGTGCAACAAATAATAAAAGTGACAACATTGCAATGATTTCAGGAGTGCCAAATGAAAACTGCTGGAGGGCATCATTGATAAATGTCAACGCGCACGTCGAACTTCCCAAATGGATTTCATAATTTGGCAAATGTTTTTTTTTTGGCGGCTGAAAATTCCGAGCGAAATATGTTTCCCTTCCCACACGTGAATTTAATCAATTAGTTTATTGAGGGTTCAATTATGCCGGTGATTGGAATATTCATGTTGGAATTTATAAACAAAATAAAGCCGCTTTTCAGCTTACAGATACTTGTTTGTATTACAACATTGTAAGCGAAATATTTAAAGTTTTAAGACGATAAATAATAAACAAAAACAAGTATAAACGCTGTAGTCGAGATATCTACATAGATAATTATTTAGACGGACAACAAATATGTTGGTCGTATCTTTATTATTTATTGTCCAATCTTATAAAACATGGCACCTGGCTAGATATTATAATTTGTATCACTAAGCAAAAGGATTTATATCTCTTGATTTAACCATTTCGGATATATAGACAAATATGCACAAGAAAATACTATTTAATTCTGATACCATAAGCATTAGATTGAATACAATAATGCGTTGCTATTTTCAACTATTTCAGTAAAAATAGAGCGAAGAATTTTCCGGAGCTTGATGTAAGGAGTTGCCTTTTTTTGCATTATGTAACCCAATTTGTGCGTTACACACAAGTATTATTTTCCAAATCATTGTGAATACTTCCGCATCCACGAAGCCTCCTGAGACGGCTCTTCGGCGACAGTTCGAGCAAGAAAATGAAGCCAGTTAAAGTACGATACATGTGCGAATACCAGCCGCAAGTGCTTATCGTCAGATACCGTATCTAAAGTGCGCGATTGCCTTGTTATCCAGCCCGAATCAATTGATAAGCCCCCCGCTGAAAGACAAACCCAGTGGAAAAGGCAAAGGCGAAGGCATTTCAGCGATTCGAAGCGATTTGAAGCGATGAATCAGCGAACGGAACGACTCGGGGGGCACTTATTGCGCATCGGTAATCGCCGATATATCATTATAATGTGAGTGACACACCAGGAAGCCATACAAGCTACATGGCTCCCCTCCAGAGTGCACTCCGCAAAGTCTTTGCAGGGGAAATAAATTATATTTTTGGTATCTGGGTAATTTAATCTGCAGGAGTAAATTGTTACTCACGACTTTTACGTGGAAAGGTACAGTTTGAGTGGTTGAAACCCATGTAAAAACTACAGACAATTAAATTGTCTTTCGAGTGTATGAAGGAAGGGTCAGAGGTTGTGGTGGGTCGGCAATTACAAAAACATGAGCAAACATGAACACAGCAATTGAAAAGCGCTGAAATGAAATTTAATACGAAACCCGAAGGCGGTTCAAGGAAAATAAGCGACGCCTGGAAGCCCTCGAAGCGGAACAAACGGATCTACGGGAGCTAAATGGTGTTCTTAGGGTTTGCACAGGCCTTGCCGAGCAGGTGAAGAAACAGCGCCGTGCCGCACATCTGCAGATCCTCGCTAACTTCCATCTTCATGCTGTCCACCATGACCAGGCCATACTTCACCACAATCATCACCATTGCCATGCGCATGTAGAGGAAGTTGCGCTCCACAAAGGCCAGGAAGCTGAGGGACACAATGTTGGCCAGAACCGTGAGGTTTTTCATGCTGTCGCTCAGGTCGCAGTCAATGAGCTCGGTCGACAGGGAACAGGCCAGGTCGCACACCAAGGGGAACATGAAGAAGGCATGTCCCAGGGTAATGGCACTACAGCCCGTGCTAAAAAAATACAGATTCATATTGGCCAGCGGCAGGGGCACCAGTTCCAGGATCCCATGGGTGATGTCCCTCAGTTTTCGGCACTCCCCCGGCTGGCCGCTCGCGAATATCACCCGAAGGAGGCCGAAAATAGCCGCAACGCCACCCACTACGCAGGATGTCAGGGCGAAGGGATGCTGGTCCAGGTTCATCTTCCTGGCGGAGAGTACAGCCGTGCCGAGGAGCAGGCCGTTGTAGATGAATCTAAGCCAGGGACCCGAAAGCGGTTCGCTCATTGCAACCGAATTGGTTTGGCCGATCGACAAGATATTGAATTTTGATCTACTATAAAACGGAGCTTCCAATGACTTATAGCTCAAAGGTATGAGAAAAAAAGATCTTTAGACTTTATATACAGATGAAGGAAAGAATGATCTAGGGATCCAAAAAGGACTTTATCTCAAGGACTGTTTTTTGAAAGGTAGGATACCGAAAGCTCTTTGAACTTTATAAAAAGACACTATACAGGGAATGAAAGTTACAAAAAGTGTTCGTAAACTTTTATGGCATTGTTTCCTACCTAGTTTTTTAATTTTCTGTAAATAATAAGCTCATGGAAGTGCTTTTACAGATCCGATTTTGCTATATTCCAAAATTGAAAGGCTTAGTTAATAAAATTCTACATATTTATTCCTTTTTGGTAAGTTTTAATATATTTTTTTGCATATTATTCATAAAAATCAGTGCTACTCGTATGAATACGGGTCGTATGCGTAATGCATAAATAAATCACGTTAAAATCCTCTACAACCAAAATTTTCCATTGAAAATGAAGGGAAATTGATTCGTAAGCCTTGGAAACCTCTAAAAAGTTCCGAGAAATATTTCGCACACTTTCCGACAACCAAAATGGAAAATATACGGTTAAAAAGTAATAAAAAATTCACTCACCTCGTAAAACACACACCCAAGTCTTGCGTACATACATAGGGCTCCTTCAATTAGGCGCAATTCGCATAATTACATATGTACTTACACATATGCACAAACATAAGTATTTACAAGCAGCCAGTCATGGGAAGCGACATGAAATTTTCATGAAATTCGCTTACTTTTCACAGCAATAAACTTTTACGTGCAGAAAACCCGAGAGGAAGAAAAACCATAAGCTGGAAACGCTTACTTTAATGTTAACTAAACACACTCGTGCTTATTAACCGAGAAACGCACGTGGAGCAGCAATAAAACTTGACGAAATTCACGCACTTTTTACAGCAGCCATCCGATTAAAAAAGAGCCCCCGCCCTATAAAACAAAAGAGAGAAAACTCGCAAAGTTTTCCCGGGATGGCGCACTAATGGAACCACAGGTGGATCAATAATTTAATCAATTTCCGCTTATATTGCGACAATTAAACGGAAAACACGTGCAGTCGGCGAAAATACTATACTCGCGGAATTCACGCGTTTTCGATGCCGTAAAAACTGATGATTGAAAAACAGATGTTAAATAACAAACTCATGCATTGCGAAATACTCGTATATTTGAAATTCCTTTGATATTTAAGTGGAATTAAAGACCTGCTGGCATGCTTATTAGAAGTGATGAAAATATTCAAGAATTCACTGAAGGAATGCCAGAGCAAACGCCGTGTTAAACATCCAATATGGTATTCTTGTAATCCCCTCTTTAAAGCCTGCGGATGCTGTAGGTGTATGCGGGTGTTGGCCCGACAGGATAACGAAGCGAATATGCAACTTGGCAACACTTGAGCATTCCGGGCACGCACCACGCCCCCGACCACAGCCTTTGGCCACCGCCCCCCACCCGCAAGCATAAAGAAAAATAATAATTCAACTTTATTTGTGCCACACACATTCTTACATACCAACTTTCCAGGGGAACGGGAAAAGGACAACCCAGGACACGAGAGATGCTGCGGTGGAGGCAGAGTATCCGAGAGATTGTTGCTGTCCAGCTAGGGAATGCTTGGAGTTGAACTAAATATCCAAAATAAATGCATATATCTAATTATAACTAACAAGAATCTAAGGATAAGTGTGGAGGGATCTATGCGATCCCGAGTGCCATGTTATTTTGTAATTTAGATGTATAATAATCTTTGAAAAATCCTAAGCAAATGTGTCAAAATTTCTAATAGGATTAGCAACACTTTAAGGAAGAATTAAAACATACCAATTGCAGAAACTGCGTATAAAACTAATTAAAAATGTTTAAAAAACCTTAGCAAGTACTCCATCTAGTTTATAGAACTGCTAACAATACAATACTTATATTGTCAATGAAGGAACCATTGAAACGTGCAGAATTGGAATAGCTTTGAGGAAGCAAAATTAAGATATAATCCCAATAATAATCCAATGGGGAAAACAATTGAAGGCAACAGACAAATGTAATCAATGAAGGAACTGAGCAATTAACCGATAAAAACACTTGAAAAGTTTAGAATTGGTTTTATAGTTAAAGAAATAATTAATCTAATATGATCCCTATAAAAACCCCATGAGGAAAACTATTGAGGGCAGAATTCAAATGTAATCAATTAAGGATCTGAGAAATAAACCGATAAAAACCATTGAACAGTTGAATTGGTAACATTTTGAGGAAGAATTAGTATGATATAATGATATAGGAAAACAATTGTAGGCAGAATACAAATACGATCAATGGAAGATCTGAGCAATTAACCGATCAAAAGCCACTGAAATATTGAGAATTAGTAACAGTTTAAGATAGAACTAATATGATATGATCCCTATAACAATCCCATGAGGAATACCCCGAAGTCCCCTAATTAGCCGGCGGCTAAGAACATCCGAAAACAGCCAAAACACCTCAGAAATAGCCAACCCGGATGCTCTGAGCGGTAGAGTGGGATCTTCTTATTGCCAGCTGTTCCTTGTCAACACCGAAAACAACAAAATATAGCACCCAGCCATAGCCGCCGAGCAGCAACAACAACAGTCCGTGGCAAATTTAATCGAAAGCGTGTAATTGACCTCAGTAAATGGCGAAGGAATGGGCGTGGAAATGTGAATGGAAATGAATGTGGGCGGCGGCAGGCGGTGAGTGAGTGGGGCCGGATGAGCGGAAAGAGGGTAAGGCTTTGTCGGAAGCTTAGCCAACTGCCATCAAATCATTATCAGTTAAATAAACGACAGCCAGCAAGTTAAAAAGATAACGAAGTCGTCTGTGGGAACAGAACATAACAGAACAGAACAGCACAGCACAGAACCAAACCAAACCGAACGGAACAAAACACACTCTGGCATCCTCCGGCATCGGAGGCAACAACAGCAGCAACAGATGATATCTTTGCAACGCCACCCGGCCCTGCCACACCCCACACCCTACAACCCACACCCCATACCCCACTCTACACTCTTACACTCGCTGGCTTTGATTCGGAATCACCCTTGCCACGCCCCCGCGCCCCAATAGACAGACGTAAGCCGCCTCGTTTTATGCTAATTCAAATGGAAATGGAGCCAGTCAGCAGCTGCTCGCTGGATTGCGAGCAGAGTGCACTGCGAGAAAAACTAAAACTGCAGTGGGAGATCCCAATTAACTACACATTGAAAAGCTCCTAAATGTTCTATAAAGAGTCTAAATATAGTACTAGCATTACTTATTGTATTCCAACGATCTGGATTGATTGCATTGTGATTTTAAGGCCTCAATCAATTTCTATATATGCATCTATACTCGTATAATTATTGAAAAATATTAAATCGAAAACTCAGCATATTCTGATCTTAGGAATAAAAGGTTATTAACAAATTTGGATCGAATGCAACTTGAAATATTTGTTGTAATTCAAGAAAGGTTTTAGGCGTGAGGCAGAAAAAAAGATATTAAGAGACAAATAATAAAGCTAAGGTTAAATTTTAACTAGAAATATGTTGCTGTATTTTATAGTTTTAGTTGTTTTTAAGTTAACTGCAAAATCCAACCATAGGGGGATAGATTTTAAATACATGCTATGAGAGAGAAAAAAAAAATAATAATATAGACTATATATTTGCTCCCACAACTCAGAGAGGTTAAAAAGACCGATGGAAAACCTGCATCCTTTAGCTCGTATAATTTCTCGCAGTGCCACCGCCCAGGACTGGGCCAGGAGCAGATGAGTCGCGGATGAGGGGCGCCACCGGGTGGCACAAGTTGTCAACGGCGTCGCCGAAGCCGAAAGCCGAAAGCTGAAAGCAAAAGCAAAAGCTCGTTTCATTATGCGACAGGCGCTGGTGGCTCTGAGGGGGCGTGGCTGGCGCCTTGATCGGGCCCACAGATAGCAATGCTACATATGCAGATGTACGGGATGCGGATTCCGGCATACGGACCACGGACCACGGACGCAGGCCAGGAGTCACTGCTGTGGACTTTTCTCGCATTCCTTGCAAGGCAAATTCGCCATGATTTTCATATAATTTCCGCATCATAAAGCTGCGAAAGTAATTTTCCACTTGAAAGCACAGCGCAGCCAAAAAGTGTGAAGCGGCAGGGGGGCGGCGGTGTGACGAAAGTTCCTCCGGGAGGGGAGGGGTCAGACACTGGTCCAGGCTAAGACCTACGGCTGTAGTACTCCGGCTCCTGGAGAGTGTCCTGTGTGTGTTTTCTGGTACCCCTCTGATCTCAGAGTATAAGGATTTGATAGAGTTTAAACTTTTACTTTACCTGGATGGAAAATAAAACGAAATTACAAAAGAAATTTTATTGGATTTGCTGAATTCAAATTTAAACATCTACAATGATTTTCGATACTGAAAATCACCAGGATTCTCTGGATTCCAGAGTCTAGAAAGTCTGGGTACTGGGTATCTGCAATTCCCATCATCTGTCGCCTTGTTTGTGTAGTTTTGTGTCTGTTTGTTGGATAATGTCGATGATGGTAGCTTGTTTTTTGGCACATTGAACATTTGGTGTTGTCACCTTTCGGTGACGGCGCATGCAAATAAGACCGAAAACAGGACGAGGACCAGAGGCCGGGACAGACAGCAGGACTCAAAGCCCAGACCAATTCAGGCCGAGATTCCTTCGCATTAAATCGAGGGCATTACTGCAGGGGAATGTGAAAGTGGGCATGCGAGTGGGTGTGGGGGCAGCAGTGGGTGTTTTGGTGGCTAAATGGGTGGCAAAAAAGTGGGAAACCGATGCGCGGAGGGGAGGGGCCGGGTAGCAATGACATCTCTTTAAGACGACATCAGATTAGGCTAAGCAGCTGGGCCAGCACACAAACGATGGGAAAGCGGAAAAGCGTCACACACAGAGACAATAGGGAGTGGCAAATTTCATTATGCGGCTCACGTGCGAGACAACCAAATTCACTGGGAAATAAAGAAAAAACGTCGAAAGGAAAAGCAGGAACGAAGAACAGAGGCGGCTAACAACAGAGGGAAGAAAAAAATTCAGAAAAATACAAATACAACGCGAAAGGAGGGGAGTGGTGTCCTGGAGTGGGCCAGTGGAAAAAGTTGCAGGAATATCGGAAGGAAGCAGCAATAGAAAACGTACAAAAGCGAGACACGCAACCGAGAAGAAGTCGAGGCTCCTCGCAACGAGCAGCAGGCTCCACCAACGGGAGGAGATACCATCTCCCGGCTTGGCTCCATCTCGTATCTCCAGTCCCTCCCCCTCAATGCTCCCGTGCCCCAACTCCTTCTGATTTCGTCCTGGCAGCCAGGAAGGAAGTCAGTCAATGCCCGCAGCAAAAAGGCCAAAACACAGCGAAAAGAAATCAACAAACAGCAACAACAGTAAGCGACAAAGTACAAATAAACAACAAAAAGACAATGCAAACACAGTGCACTCTCCAAATGCGAACTAAATCAAAAGGTTACAGGGCAGGGTACTATAAATGTTTTATCTGCACCATTGAAAACGTTCGTGCATAGAATAAAATACAATTGCAACTTCATTGCCTCGAGCGCATTTCCTATAAATTGCTCATCAATAACACATATTTATTTCCTAAAGTTACGTTAGAATCTTGATATTATAAAGCTAAATCGTCTTAATTTTAAAATGCGGCGTATGAGTAACCATGAGTGTTGCACGCTGCGTATAAGTGATCCTTGATAAAACATATATTCTTGTATTGAATTGGTATCACAAAATTCTGAATATGCAATTAGTTTCCCTCTATCTATTGTAGCCTCCAAAATCTAGAAGTTCATACGAACAGATAGACGAACGGACAGACGGACAAACGGACGAACGGATGCTTGATGCCAATCAAGAATATATATGCTCTATGGAGTCGGAAAAGCTTTATTCTCCCTATTACATACATACAAGTTCTATATACCCTTGTTCTTTTTAAGAACCGTGGGTACAAATTTCAAAGCAAAGCTTACGCGGCGTATGAGTAACCATGAGTGATGCATTGCTGCATTACAATAGCCGCTATTGTAACATTAAGTAAAGGCTTTAAATAAACAAACCTTAAAAGCACACTGCCATTAAAGCTAAATGTTAAAGTGAGGCTTACGCTGCGTATGAGTGATCATGAGTGATATATTTCAGAAGTCCCCCCGATGGTTGTTATACTGGTATTAAAATATCTCAAAGATGATGTCATACAGCCAACTCCTGACATATCGTAACTTCAAAAGCCAACTGCCACAAGGGGAAATTAAAAAGCCCAGCTTACGCTGCGTATGAGTAACCAGCTCAAATAAATGAACGATGCCAGGAATTTCCACTCTATCTGGGAAACACTGTCCCGCAAATTGAGGGAATGAGTAGTGTAAGCGAGATGGCCAGAGAGTGACTAGCGGAATGCCCTCAACCTACAACCTGGAACACACGTAGATAAATTTGAGTAATTCCTGCAGGTGAAAACGGAAACGAAACAAAAGTAAAAGCAAAAGAGCAAACTAAGGTTTCATCCCAACCATCGGAGGCGGGGGAGGCAGGAAAAAGTTTACCAGAAGTGAAAACCTAGGGGGGAAAAGCAGGGGAAAAGCGAAGGGAGACTCGACAGCCGCCTGTGACAACATCTGGTTGTTGTTTTTGCTGGGCTCCAGCTCTGCTGACGCTGCTGAGCTAATTACTAATTTAATATTCCATGCCCATTGACCCCCACAAAAACACTCGGTTATCTGCTTGTTGTCTAAAGTCTCACATTAATTATCTTATCTAATCGGACAGTGCAATAAGTTTCAGTTTAAGTTAGATTAGTTGCTAAGTAGTAGACGAGCTCGTATTGGAGATACTCTAAGGGTATCTCTTGGATAAATAAAGAGCCCACATGATAAGGTATTGCTGGGGCGAATGCCTGCATTCTTTGGGGATTATTAAAAAATTAGAAACGCTTTAGTCGAGCTTTCTCGACAAGGAGATACCATTAACCTATTTTCACCTGGCATTGACGCTGGCAAAGGCCGTACTATCATTATTTCATGTCCGATCTTTTTAAAACTTGCCACTTTCCATATGCAAGCAATAATATGCAAGCAAAAATATAGATCTTTAAACTCTTAAGAGGCGAAAGGGTGCTCTCTAGCTCCTACGATACAGCTTTATGCAAATAACAAAGGCGATAATGGGCGTGGCAATACTTTGAAATAAACTCAATCTGCATACATATATAACAGACCTAAAGCAAAAAGAATTACATCTCTAGCTCTAACCATCTCAGAGAACGTGTGTTTATTCATACAGACGGACAGATAAACAGACGGACGGTCATGGCTATATCGACTCGGCTGTTGATGCTGATCAAGAATATATATACGGACATGGATCGGAGATGTCTCCTTCTGCCTGTTACATACATTTTCACAAACTCAATACACCATTTGTACTTGAAGGTACATGGTATTAAAAAGTTATAATGGTTTTGGACATTGAAACCAATTTACGAAGCGCCACACAATTATCAATTACCAAACGTTTATAGGAGCGAAGTTTTTTAATGCTTAATTTGGGCGTAGAAGATTCCTTCTGCTCGCATCGTTATAAATTCTCCAAATAGATTCCATTTCACCCTTTCAACGCTCGAGTGCCGAGTGGGAAAATGGAAAAAACTAAAAATTTAAATATACACAGACAGGCTGGAAACAAAGGCAAAAAAAGCGGCCGAGACTGAGACGCAAATCGTTGGGGATTTATCAGGAAGGGCAACGAAAAAACAGGAACAACAATAAAAGCCAGTGAATGGGGCCCGGAGAAAGGGCAGAAGAAGCTGGAGAAAAGCATCAGAGCAGGGAAAACTTTTTGTATATGGCCAAGTTGTTGAGGCCGAGCAGAGTTGAACCGAGTTGAGTTGAGTTGAGTTAACAACGTTACGTTAACTCCTCGGCCGAAACTTTTTGGGTATTTAGCGGCAATCGATTTTCGTTGATTTTTCGCCACCCTCCCCGGGCATCACAAAAAAGAGGCAATCTCGCCATTGGATCTCCTCCATGTAGCAACCTTTGGCAGCCCCTGCACCAGCCTCCCCCCTGCTTCCTTCCACCTTGTTGTACGGCCGGGAACGTGTGAGTTGCAGGCCTGACCTTTCAACCTTTTCCCCAAGCCAGCACGTGGCCGTGGCGGGTCCCGAAAATTCACAGCCCAAGCGGAGGCATCATCATCATCAAGCGGAGCGGGAATGGCAACTCATCATCATCATTGTAGTCTGCAAAGTTTATTTAGGCAAGCGCTTCACTTTTGGCTACACTCTTCAATTTTATGGCAACAAATTTGCATCGTAAAAGATACATCCCCCCACCACACACACACTAGCCCCCAAAATTACCTACCACCCCCTGCCCACCGCCCACCGCCCCCCGGACGCACGCACTCACTGAAGCGATAAAAATACAAAAAACGTTTGTTTAGGCACGCCCTCTCTCTGTCTGCCCTTCTGGCCAAGCAGTCGTAAACTAAGGACAAAATCGTAAAAAGTGAGCAGTTCATTTAAATTTTTAATATTTAGGCTACCTTCATCCTTGCATCCCGGCAGCCATCCATCCATCCCTCCTCTATCGCATCCCTAAAACCGTAACCGTAACCTTAACCGTATCCATCATACCGATTCACTTACTTTTGTTTTATGGTCCAAACATTTTCGGCCATCATCTCCAAGCAGAAATCGGGCCTACACTCACAGAATTCAGCTCATTACGTTGTCGAGATTGTTTTGTCCCCAAATTGGGGTGAAGGAATCTTATTTATCCTTGGATCCTTGTTTACTTGGCAATTTTGGGTTACAGCCTTTGGAATAGTTGGTGTTGGTGAGTGCAACCGCAATAAATTGCAAGTTTGGTTGGGAATCTTTAACTAGTTTTAAATTGGGGGAGTCCCCTAAATTTTAACGATTTTATATCCCTAATTTGCTTAAATTTCTGTTGAGCTTTTCCAGCTGCAAACATTTGCAAACTCTTCCGCAATTTTGAAGAGTGGAGCCGCAAGAATGAGGGTCCTTCCATCGTTTTGAATTTATGCCTTTAATTAAATACAAAATCTACCTAGGATTCTTCTTTGCCGGGCAACTTTTCGGTGGCATTCCTTTACTTAATAACAGGCCATCAAATAGAGTTGTATTTCTGTGGGTTATATTCATACCGAGCATCCCGCATCCCGGATCCCTGCCCCGGCCGCCCCTTGAACACGCACTCAGGATTTATTTTCACATTTATATGAGACTGCGGGGGGTGTTGCGCCAACAACAGCGGCGCCACAGCGGAGGGGGTATGTAAATTTTTCAGTAAAAATTCACTTCGTGATAATGGATTTTCCATGTCGCATACGCCGCAGTCGCCGTCGCTGTCGGTGTCGCAGTCGCAGTAGCTGCGTTGTCGCAGCCTCAGAGTTCGGGCTCGGTTGGCGTCGCTGCCAGCCCGACAAATACAATCTGCTCCAGGGCCCCAATCCGAATCCGAATCGCAACCTCCCCCAGCCCCAGTCCCAGTTCCCGAGCCCCGAACCTGCCTCCAACTCCAACTCCAGCTCCGACTGCGACTCCAACTCCAGCCCATAACCTCTCCGCAGCAGCCAGGCGACAATTACCTCCCGCCCTTGTCCCTGCTTGGAGCTGCTCCTGTTCTGCTGCTGTTCTGTTCTGGTTTCGGGTTTGCTGGGGCATGATAGATGGCAAGTCTCGGAAGGTGTAGTGTGCGTATGTTTGCGGCAAGTTCTTGGGAACTTGAGCGTCCCGAGCATGTTTCCCAATTTGAATTTTCCAGCAACACCGAAACCCACTCGCCCCTACAGTGCAAACTCCTCGAAAAAGAATAAGTATTTACAAGTGCAGTGTGAAACACATTTTTCCAACCCCATACACGGGCTAGAGTATAAAATTTAAACAAAATATTTGACTTGGGCTACACGGGAATGCGAGCTAATGAGCGTCAGGTGTGTTTATTTATTATTCAGTTAGAGAGATGTTCACGTTGACTTGTCAGAAATCCAGAAATATTATTGTAGTAAACAATGCTGTCATCAAGGTAGAGAAGTATGTCAAATACTATATATTTAAAATCAAAATGGATAATCAAAAATAATAATGTAACTATAAAACAGTCAAGGCAGTTAAATTTACATTTACAGCAATACTATCAAAGTTTTTATAAAGCCAAACATGACATAATTATTAAGATTTTATAAAAAAGGTAAGGTATGGCAAATACAATATATTTTAAATTAAAACGTATACAACAAAGTGTTATATAAATAAACCATGATTAGGCCATATAAATCTAAAACACAGTGGCGTTTTTTATATTTATAATAATTTTGATAAGGCCAAACATATAAAGGTTTCATTTAAGTATTGTAGAAAACAATGTTGTCATCAAGGTAAAGATGTATGGCAAATACAATACATTTTAAATCAAAATACACAAAATTATAATGTAACTATAAAATTATTTAGCCAATTAAATTTATGTTAACTAGCAATATGAACAAAATTTTGATAAAGCCAAAAATTACATATAAGGGTTTCATAAAAAAGGTTAGAAGTAAGGCAAATACAATATATTTTCAATCAAAACGAATACAAATATTTACAGTTGCATTAAACCATTTAGATCTTTTATATATATTTGTTATATCTACAAGAAAATACAATAATTTTGAGGATACCACACATATGTATAAGGGTTTCGTAAAAAAGGTTTCTCTCCGATTACAACACATTAAGCATTTACGCAATAAGCAATTAAAATCACAGAATATTCCAAATATGCAAAGTTAATTGGTCCAAGCACACAAAAACGCCCATTAATTCGGTTAAAAAGAATTTTAAGTGAGTCGCATATAATAAACATAAATCATGCCTGGCCTGCGGTAGACTACTGTACGAGTATTTCCGTATGCCCTGCTCATATATGCCTTGCTAAAATATGCAAAAAATTGTAAAAAGTTGCCAAGATTTTTGCTTTCGCTTTCGTCCCGGCTCGGGGGATCCAGCTCTGATTTGGTCTTTGACTTGGGCATCTCCAGAGCCTCCTGCGGCCCGTATCCGGCCCCATCCATCGGCCGCCCCCGCCCACGTCCTTTGTGGTCTCAATTAGGTGGCCCGTTCGAGGCTCGACTTCCGCTTGTCGTCCTGGTTTCGTGTTATCTGCGTCGGGCTCGCATACCCACTGCCTCCTAAGGCCGCAGGGCAGAAGGCAGCGGCATTGCCAGGCCTTAAAAGCCCGCTCTCTCTCTCTCTCTTACAGGACACTCCGCTCTTAGGCACGGCGCTCTCTTCGCAGGACTCCCCAGAGAGCTTTCGGCGCTCTCTTCGTCGGCGCTTGTGAAATGGCCCGTGCGGTGTGTTTGTTTGTTTTTACTTTTATTATTATTAAAGTTACATATGAACTTAAATGATAATGAATTTTTAATCGGCCTTCTTTTGTTTTGTTTGTTTTTTTTTTTATAATTTTATTCGCTTTTTATTTAATTTTAATCAGTAATATTAAACTTTTTGTATTTCCTTATTTTCATTTTATAATTTTGTTTTTGTATGAATCGCTGGCCCGCCCTGCGCTTTCCCCGCTCGCCTTTCTCCTGCTGCCTCTGCTTTCTGCTTTCTGCTTTCTGCTTGCTCCTGCTTCTGCTTCTGCTCCTGCTTCGGAATCTTCCTGCTTTGTCGGTCTGCTGTCTGCCGTCTACTGCCCGTCCTGGCGTTCGTCCTTAGTCCTTTGTCAACCCCTCCTCCATCTCATCCTTCGCACGCATCATGTCATAATCCATGCGTCCATCCATCCATCATCCATCATCATCCCTGCTCCCTGGCTTTCTGCTGCGGCGCTTAGTTCGTTATTTTTATAAATTAACAAATTTAGCTAAGTAGTTGTAGTTCTTTCTTGTTGCTTGCGGTTCTTGGTTGTTGGTTGGTTGGTTGGTTGTTGGTTGGTTGGTTGGTTGGTTGGTAGGTTTGATTGGATTGTATACTGCTCCTGCTCCTGCTCATGCTCCTGCTACGGCTCCCCGTCTATTTCTTTGATACATCATCTCTCCGCTGTCTGCCACTCGCCACCCGCTGGCGACCTTTCCACTTTACTTTACTTTTACTTTACTCTCGGCAACAACAATAAACTGTTCGTTCAATGCATTTTTTGTGTTCCCTTTTGGGGCGCTCCTTCCACGTTTGTTTATACAATTTCCTCCTTCCGCTTTCTTCTGTTCAAAAACGATCTTCCACAAAACAAATGCATTGAGGTTTTAGTTTTCGGGTTCTTTATGGTTTTTAGTGTTTTTTTTTAACTTTTTTTTACTTTTTTTGTCAACAGCAAATGCCATTTTGTTTATTTTTTTTTTCGCTGCTGCTTGTATATATCATATATTGTTTTTGCTGTTGTGGTTTTTTTTCTTGTTTGTTGTTTGTTGTTATAATGCGATGTAATATGTGTAAATGTTGTAAGCTGGTTCTAGGTGCGAGCAATCATCCAGCTTAAAGGAAATAATCGGGTGTTCTTCGCGTGACATGAGGCTCCCCGCGCCTGGGTGCTGGATCAAATTGTAGGCTGCAAAGGAACAAATTCGGGTCATTTATAGTGATTCGGCGGCGAGAGGGGTAGGGGTACTCACAATGAAAATTTAAGTGAATCATCCAGTTCCATGAGGGCCGCTTGGTTGCCACAACGATAGCAATAGTTTGGCGCTGAGAATATTGTGACCACATTGCGATCGTGACACCAGTTGTAGCCCTCCATCACCAGTTGATGGGCGCGCGAGACGAGTGTCAGGCCGTTTGTGTTGTTAAAGGTCTCCGAAATGTCCTGCAAAGCACAAGCACGTCCATTAGAATCCATTACGGACCTTGCCCGTCTCGGGGCGCTGCACTCACCTGTCCAAACGTGTAGCCGGCACCACGGGGAGAGATGCCCCAGCCGCCCCTGTCATCGGGATCGGACCAGAGCAGATCGCACATGGGACCCTCGTGCGGTACCTCCTGCAGGCGGTCGAGGGCCCGGATGTGGTCCAGGCTGTCGATCGAGGGACTGAGGCCACCATGCAGGCAAAAGATCTGCCCATCGACCAGGGCCGTGAGGGGCAAGTAGTCGAACAAGTCGGTGAAGTACTTCCACACATTGGCATTTCCGTACTTGCGCAGGCACTCATCGTAGAAGCCATAGACCTGTGTGATCTGACGCGACTCGTGGTTGCCGCGCAGTATGGTGATGCGCTCCCTGTAGCGCACCTTCAGCGCCACCAGGAGGGTCACCGTCTCCACGGAGTAGTAGCCACGATCGACATAGTCGCCCATGAACAGGTAGTTGGTGTCCGGGGACTTGCCGCCTATCCGGAACAGCTCCATGAGGTCGTGGAACTGACCGTGCACATCGCCGCACACCGTGACCGGGCATTTGACCTCCTGGACATTGGACTCCTTGGAGAGGATCTCCTTGGCCTGCAAAGACAGAAAGGGGAGAACTCGGTTACAGGTTGCCAAGATCTCAATCAGGGTCGGCGATAAATTAAACACTTGGTACAGCGGGCACAAGTGCACACAGCGAGGTGACTCAACGCCAACACTTCGAGTGGATGCCGAAAATAGCCTGTAACTACTAGCAGGGGAGATAAAGCACAGATACACGCAGAGGGCTGCGCCTAAATCCATCCAACCGGGGCGGCCGGACGGGAAGCATTTATCAATACGCACATTGATGGTGGAAACTCGCCGTCAATGGTGATGTTTACTCTTGCTTTTCATTGAAAAAAACCCACACCCACACACACTAACGAGGTAAAGTTCTTATTGGCTTTTGCAATGACTGAGCAGAAAGTGGGGGCGAAAAAAGGAAAGTAATCGTTATAAGCAATCGTTATAACCCAAAGGGTTAAGGCCAAAAACAGTCGAGTTTTGCAGCAATCTTGGGTGCTAATTGAAGGCACATGAAGTGCGAATGCAAACACAAACCGGCTGGGCTCTCTAGCTCTAGTTTTTGGGGTTTTCAAAGAGTTTCTGGGACACAAAGCAGCCAAATGCAGGCTATTTCCGCCTGGGAGAGCAGAGGCTGCGACTGTTTACATCTTGTTCTTTGGGCATTTTGTTCTACTAATCATAAATCGCCAGCTGACGAAATGGGGGACAGGTTTCCGGGGGGCAGGGAACCAAAACCGGATGGGACCGAGAGAGCGAATTATGCGTGAGCCAATTAGACATTTCAGTTGTTGCAATTCTGCCTTGGAGGCTGTTGCTTCCGCTTTGCTAGACATACAAAAAAAAATAAAATAAAATAAAATAAAGAGAAAAAAAAACAACAAAAAAACCCAGACTGCATTGGTTCTCTCCCTTTTCTGGGGCGTTCTATTTGCTGTAGCTTCTGCCCGTTTGTGCCCGTTTTCTGCCCGTTTCTACCCGTTTCGCAAGGACCAAATATTTTTGGGTGACGCAAACATAACCCCACTTACTGCCAAATCAATGAATCGCTCGGCAAATTAAAAACAATTGCCTGCTTTGCCCGTTTTGCCTGTTCAATTGAATTCAATATTCCAATATGCCCCAAGAGCACACAAACACCGACCCGACACCCAGATACACACATATTCCCAAACATTAAGTAATATTTACTGGATTTTCAAACAAAACAAAAAAAAACACTCGAAAGGCTGCCGGGCAGAGCGGGGGGCAGGGAACCCTAGGGGAAGGGGGGGATGGGGTAGGAGTTTTCACTAAAAACTAAACAAATTACTATCGAGAATTATTGCTTTTTTCGTTACCCGTTTTTTTTTCTCTTTGCTTTGCTTTGCTTTTTAGCCCCAAAGCGGAGCTATGGGCATCTCCCTCCAGCACGCACTTGTGCCCCTCGCGCTGTCTCGCTCGCACGCACGCCGCTCGACCCATTGGAATTTCCAATATGGCGCCGCAAGCCGCCGAGCGAGAGAGCAGCTATGAATCATACGGCCCGCGAGCGGGTGCGAGCGAGAGCTCCTAGGCACGCACCGTTTGCAAAAAAAAAAAAAACTCGCTCAGCTCGGCTCGCTCGCTCGCAGGCAATGACGAAAATTATTTTTAAACTTTTCGCCATAGGCGAGGTGTGGGAGGTGGGGGCTTGGTCCTACCTTGTCGCAAAGGGTGCGAACTTGTGTCTCTGTCAATTGATTGCATTCGTTCAACTGCTCAATCCATTGATCCAGATCTTTTGTTGTTGCTTTATCTTCCATCGCAGTTGTGGTGGAAGAAAAAGTCTCGTCAATCTTTGTCGATTCAATTTTGACGGCTTTCTATCGACTCGGGGGATGGAAAAAAAGGTATCCAAAGCGGTTCGGTGGCCTCGCGCGCTATTTCCAGTGCCTGTGCAAGCGAATTTTCTCGGTTCGCCCCGAATTCTCCTCGTTATTCTCGGTATTCTTTCCCTTTTTTCTTTTTTTTTTTGTTCACAAAGCGACGACGACACGATTTTTTAACGAAGGAAGAGACGCTGTGTGGCCGTTTGCCGTTGCGTGCGGAATCGTGGGCTTGGGCAGCGGGCGGGCCAGAATTACCAACTGCCGGAATACTTATGGTATCGAACGGTCACGCTGGCAACCGGTAATTTTCCACGCCCAAAAACCAAGAATAATCTGGTAAATAAAAGGTGAACAATGTATCGAGTGTATCTGGCTGTGTTACGAGTCTGGAAATGCTTACTTGTGTAATGGAGGAATAACAATACCCCAAGTTGCCAGTCAACACTGCTTGCAAACGGTTAAGGGATATTTTTGGAATGGCGATGTTTTTGTTTATTTCCTTGGTTATTTAAACAAATCAATAAATACTGGATGAAAACAACTAATTTGGAAAAGCTTACTTATATGACCGGAAAATACCAATTTGATGTCAGCACTGCTTGCAGTAACAAACGGTTAAAAAACCAGGCGCGTAACTATTCTTGCTAATACTAACAAACATGGATTACTGTATTGTTATAAAAATATTTTAAAAAAATGAAATTGATGTTTTTGATATGTTACTAGTTTCAAAAATTAAAATAGGTGAACTGACCGGAAAAATACCAAGCCCCAAACGGTTCGTTATAATAGCCGGTTCATTAAATTTGGTTTAATAATTCCATAGTTCGATTGAAAACAGAAAAATTTTAAACAAATTTCATGCCCAAATATACCAGCAACAATGCCTGTGCCAACAGAATATTTTTTACGCAAACTATTTATTTTATTTATTATTAAAATATCTATTTTTTTTAACATCCAAAAACATATTCAAATTCTTTTATTATTTATTCTAAGGCGAATAAATGCCTGTTTCAAACGTTCTGCAACTGGTGCAACGCAATCGCTTATTTATTTAATTTAATTCAATGCTTAGGTCGAGTGGCCGAAAAATACCAGATAAAATGCTTGCTTTTCCCGCCTAAAAATTCCATAAAGCTAAGTTTCCTGTAAATGTACCAGCTTGCTTAGATTTGGACACATTATTGCTTGCTCTTCAAAATGACTTATTTTATACATCCAAAGGCATTCAAAAATATATTCTGTAGTCTTTTTGTATTTATCAAGGCAAAATCTACCGGTGGACTGCTTACATTAACCGCTTCAAAGATCATCAACCCGAACTTCTAGTATTATTGGACGCAGTTAACTGGGTTTTTATAAAACGTTTTTGTTCAATACATCTAAAGGCTTCTGTTAGAAAAGCGGATAGTTTATTTTAGTCTTATAAAGTGGTAAGCCCCAGATCATCCATTTCCATTTGTTGGTATTTTTTAAGCCGGCTGCCTGGTGTTTTTTGGTATTCCATCGTTCCAAGCCCGTTATATCGATACCATCCCCGGTCCACCCATCTCTAGACACCACCTCTATTTCCTTCTTTTCTTTTCGTTTCCGGCGAGGTAACAAGCACGAACTGCTCTCCGCTCGTTTTTCGGTTTTAATGAGCTTCTTTCTCCAGGTTGATATAAATTGACAAGATGTCCGAGACTCTGCAGCTGCGCGGAACCCTCATTGGCCACAATGGATGGGTCACCCAGATCGCCACCAACCCCAAGGATCCCGACACCATCATCTCGGCGTCACGTGGTGAGTAGGCAGCCCCTCAATTTCCCGGCCCATCCCGGGAATCCCTTGGGTTTTGTGTACTAAAATCGCGATTTTCTGGTTCCCAGACAAGACTCTGATCGTGTGGAAGCTGACCCGCGACGAGGACACCAACTACGGTTACCCCCAGAAGCGTCTCTACGGCCACTCGCACTTCATCAGCGACGTGGTGCTGTCCTCCGACGGCAACTACGCCCTCTCCGGCTCCTGGGATCAGACCCTGCGCCTGTGGGATTTGGCCGCCGGCAAGACCACTCGTCGCTTCGAGGGACACACCAAGGTGGGATAAGTTTCCAATTGACTCGTCAGGTTGTCGCTTAGCCTAGGGCCCTGAGATTTGCTTGATATACTCGTCTGTGCGCCGGTAGTTGCCTTTGTAAGGTTAGGAGTGAGGTTAGGATCGCTGTCGGGCACTACCGGTCGCACTGCGAGAAAAAGAATATGAAATATAAGCGCCTATGCGAGGCAGAATTTCTGGTTGACATCTGTAAGCCCAAGCACGATGCTTCTCCCCTCGACCCGAGTCTCTGTTTACACTAACACGACGCTCTCGTAAGTAGGCATACATATAAGATCCCAGACACCTTCCTTTCAAATTTATGTATTATCTCTGCACTTTTTGGTTAAAAAGCATTTGGCAATTATATATTTAAGCTATTTGGTGTTGAGAAATCTTGCGCTTTCAGCTGCTGTCAAAGAAAACTTGTATTATTTACATTGTCCCTCTCCGTCCGACTTTTTTGGCTCTACCTATTCCCTTTTCACCGTCAACTTCGGATGACGTGCACATTTCAATTCCTTTTTGTTCAAGAACTTCGGCTTCGACTTCCTTTTTCACCGTCAAATTGCGAGCACTTGCAATGTCGATTCCCTTTTGATCAAGACATTCACAGGCAAAAGAGCCAATATAAAAGAGCTGCCCACCGCTGATATAAAAGAGCGGTGGGCAACCCTTGGCTCTTTCGGTTCCCAAAAACAGAAAGCTGTAAATGTTTCAACGAAAAGGGATCAAAATGTGCACGTCATCAGAATATTACGGTGAAAAGGGAGCTCGGAACTGAAGGTCTCGACCGAAAAGGAAATGGAATGTTAGATAATAACTAGTCCTAAGCTTTTCCCCTTGACAGCAGCTGTTAACCACATAATTTCTAATCCAATTCAAACTATATTATATTATACCCTTTAAAACCCCTGCCAATCCCCCAACTAATCGGAAGTTCTCCCCTTCGGTTTGCAGGACGTTCTGTCGGTTGCCTTCTCGGCCGATAACCGTCAGATCGTTTCCGGTTCCCGGGACAAGACCATCAAGCTGTGGAACACCCTGGCTGAGTGCAAGTTCACCATCCAGGAGGACGGACACACCGACTGGGTGTCGTGCGTGCGCTTCTCGCCCAACCACTCGAACCCGATCATCGTGTCCTGCGGCTGGGACCGCACCGTCAAGGTCTGGAACTTGGCCAACTGCAAGTTGAAGAACAACCACCACGGCCACAACGGCTACCTGAACACGGTGACCGTCTCGCCCGACGGCTCCCTCTGCACCTCCGGTGGCAAGGACTCCAAGGCCCTTCTGTGGGACCTCAATGACGGCAAGAACCTGTACACCCTGGAGCACAACGACATCATCAATGCCCTGTGCTTCTCGCCCAACCGCTACTGGCTGTGCGTCGCCTACGGCCCCTCGATCAAGATCTGGGATCTGGCCTGCAAGAAGACCGTCGAGGAGCTGCGCCCCGAGGTCGTCTCGCCCACCTCCAAGGCCGACCAGCCCCAGTGCCTCTCCCTGGCCTGGTCCACCGACGGTCAGACCCTCTTCGCCGGCTACTCCGACAACACCATCCGCGTCTGGCAGGTGTCCGTCTCGGCCCACTAAGTTAATTAAGCTGACCATCGTCGTACTGGCCGCGAAACAGTTTGTTTAGCCTTAAACAAAATAAAAGATGTGAGCGCCCTGTACACAGAACATTCAAGACTATCAACTGGGAAGGGGACAACCTATATACATTAACTTATTATTTGCTGCCAATTAGTTTGTAACTAGCGATTAGGAGAGTATGTCGGGGATTGACGGATTTATACTCAATGCTATTGAATAAAATTTAAGTTTTTCCCCAAGATACTTTTCGTTTAATTGTTGACAGGGTGAAACTTTGTAGTTTTGTTTGGCATGCAGTATATAAGCCATAATTTTCCATTATTGCTGAAGGTATCTAAAAATTCAATGGGTAGACAGGTATTTGCAGACATTTAGAGGTATACTTGATCAAACTAGCTTAAATCGCTATAAATATCTGCTCTGCAGTTCTAAAAAGTGGAGATGAAAACACCAATAGCGAGAGCTGATTTTCGCAGCATTGGTTGATATTGGTCCTACCAATATAATATCCAAATTTAGAGTCTCTCATATTAAGGCTGATTACTGAGTTTTGCAACACGAAAAGATATGTATTCTACCAATATGATACCTGCAATCTGTGTCTCTAAAATGGAAATTGCACACGCAGTTGTCGTCGGGGTGCGGGGGTCAGAGAAAAATGATTGCGTAATACATTTTTGTATAGATAGATATTGGCTATACAAATAACTTATCCAAACTTGGTAGTTCTATCGTAAGAGATACTTGAGTGATATACCTTTATCCAGTATATTCGATTCGTGCGAAACTGTCTGTGCGTTTGTGTGTCTGTCCGTCCGTCTGTCTGTCCGTTTGGCCGTCTGTCCCTTTGATTGCTTCTATCTTGATTTTATATAATTTATATTTACATATTATCTTTTATTCAATATAAGTATAACATACTACAAATTTTTTAAGTATTTCTGACACTTCGGGGGAATTAGAATTCCCAACTAGTTCTAGCAAAAAGATCATAAGGTAAGCTTCATCGAGCCTGATTTTTTGGGTAAGTAAAATAATTTTTTCCCTCCCCTCTCCCTCTAGTTCCCCACCGGTTCCCCTCTCCTGACCTCGACCTGAGTGCCTATTTCCTGGACAGGAGCGCATCTCTAGAGTCGGATCCGCCCAATCCCCCCGCCAACTGGGAAATGGAGGACCATTGCCCCCTCTGTCGTCATCTCCCACCTTTTGGACCCGGCTGTGGCTTTCACTGCATCCCCTTCGACATCCAAGAATCTGGATCATCTCACCTGCACCTGGGCATCCGCTCGATCATCCCACCTGAAACTGGAGATCCCCTGCATCCGCTGCAAATCCGAGGGAGATCGCGATCGAGAGGACCACCCCCTTATGGCCTCATCTCCACACCTAATGGACTCGACTTGTGACTTGCGTTGGAAGTTATCAAAGGAAATCATCGTCCATCTGGCCTGAAGCAGTGCATCAAAGCGATATCCAGCACCGTGTCTGGAGACTAAGGAGATCGAGAGGAACCCCTTTGGCCTCATCTCCCCGCTTTACGGAATCGATCCAAGCGATCCGCAGCATCAAAAAGATGTTCAACCCTGTGCAGTAGCCGCCTGTTTTCATTTGTAACATGGACGCGAAGGAGATCGACCAGAAACAAGGAAGAAGAGTCCCAGGCTACTAACAGGTAAGTCCAAAAACCTTAGTCCGTACCTCAGGACCATCCTACAGCAATGAGGAAGACAAGGCCCAGACTATGACCAGGTAAGTACCTATAAGACTTCGCGGTTTGTGGATGATCTTGGGGAGTTATTGATAAAAATTGCCGATGAGAAGTCGCAACGCAGATAGATAGCTCTGCCAATATAATTTCCGTGTTCGTACGTTTAAAATTAAAATTGTAGACGCCACAGAATTTCGCGAGGGATAGACGACGGACAAACTGACATTGCTAAATTAGACATCTATATGTACTTATAATAACTTTATGATCAATATACCTTTAAAAAGGTACAACTTTGTGAGGGACTCTAGTTAAGGAATTTAAAAATATCTTCTGCTCTGCAGTTCTAGAAGATGGAGATAGATCTATTAGTTGCCGTTTGGAATATTTTCCAAAAATAGGATCTAAAAATACAGTGACTAGTCAGGATTCTGATTGTGGAAGGTGTTTGCAGACATCTAGTCGGAGGTGATCAATTTGCCTCCATAAACAAGATGATAAATCATTTAAATGGCTCGTCTTAGTTCTACCCGCGAGAATAACAAGTTGACGCGGTTTAAATTTAGCAACTCGAAGCGGTCGCAGTTCGTTTGAATCTTTTATTCGTAAACACATTTCGATAAGTTAGAAAATACGACTATTTTACAAGTATAACAAATACGAATAAATTAAATAAATAATTACGTTCAATGATGATGCTTGGTCTAAGACAGTGACTGTGATGATGCGCGATTCGGGTGAAAACAAGATGCACGGCAATGGGGCGGCAAAATAAAACAACTTGGAACGAAAACAACAGTTGAAACAATCGAGACGCAATAGAAAACGTAATGGAAACGCAGTCCGTGTGACGCCCTAAAGGGGCCGGGACAATGGGTGAGCGATGTGATGAGTATGGATAATGCTGCTGCCTTTTTGGGATGACAATAACTAACAGAAACACAAAACGAAAACAAAGATATTTGTTCGAAAACGCCTAACTATACATTTTTGGGCACTTTTTGTTTGGTTTTATCTCTTTGGGGCTGGGGCTAGAAGGGACACATTTGTTTAGGGGGAGATAGCTAAATCGCATTTCAAAGCAGGCACTCTAGTTTGTTGATTCTCATTTGGTTTTGATTGAATTCGAACGCTGCACAACAGCGGGGGCAGCGGGCGCAGCGTTCTGCGATTTGGCTGGGACCTTAAGCGTCTCGTCGGCCGCCTTCGCCGCCGAACTGCCTATCTTGTAGACGTCGTTCTTGAAGACGATCACCAGGACGGTGATGTTGTCAACAGAGCCGCGCTTGTACGACTCCATGGCCAGCGATTTGGCACCAAAGTCTGGTTCGTTGAGGTGCTCCTGGACGAAAGTGCAGGACTCCTCGTTGCTGAACGTGTCCCACAGCCCGTCCGAGGCCAGGATCAAGAAATGGGGTCTAAAAGTGGGGAAATATATAATAGTTACGGCTTCCATT
Source organism: Drosophila ironensis (assembly GCA_021223825.1). Taxonomy (NCBI): domain Eukaryota; kingdom Metazoa; phylum Arthropoda; class Insecta; order Diptera; family Drosophilidae; genus Drosophila; species Drosophila ironensis. The sequence continues at coordinate 1,861,176 of JAJJHQ010010226.1, forward strand.
CATAAACATTCGAGTGCACACTCACTTGTGATCGTTCAGTTCGAAGGTCAAAATGTCCGGCGTGGCAATCACCAGATTCTGAAAAATATTAATCAAGATTAGCCGGGGGGATCATCAGACTGGCGAGTAGTTTACCTTATCTTTCAGCGGGTAGTCGCCGAGGGCACGTGACGTGGCCAAAACGCCGGCCACGCGCCAGACGCCCCGGAAGGCGATGAAGCCGCCGGCGTCGTGGATGCGCTTCCGCTCGCGCACCTGCTGCGGCTTGTGATCGAAGGACAAGGGGATAGCAACGCCACGGGAGTCGTACATGACGCCACGGGAATCGCCAACATTGGCCACAATCAGCTTGGACCCCTGCACAATGGCGATCAGGGCCGTGGTCCCAGCAATGTTGGTCTAAAATCGAGATATTATACATTTAGAGATAGTTAATTTAAGGGAGTTGATGAGCACTCACCGCCCGCTTGGCCTGCTCCACCAGCTTGTAGTCCGCCGACATGATCTCGTCGGTGATCAGTTTGCCAAAGTTAATGCGTCCGTTTTCGATGTAACACTTGGCCTCCAAGTTTGGCGGCGGTGCGTTGGCGCCTCCTCCATTCTGGGCGTTATTGTTGTTATTTAAAAAGGTATCCTTGGCGGCCCCGACATTGCCGCTAACCCGCATCGCCGAGTTCAGCTGGGCGGTGTAGATGTCGGCGATCGAGGCCTCGGTTGTCTTCTGCTTGATGGCACTGCAATCCGCCGTCTGGCTGAGTGTCTTCCTAAAGCTATCCTTGCGGCTCACACCGCTGGCTGGCTCTGTGTTCTCCTTGTTGGCCTCCTTGCGACTCTGCTTGCGCGCCAAGTAGGGGCTCTTGTCGTAGTCTGTATAAGCTCCAGCTGCGCCGCCCTCGTTCTTCAGCAGCTTGGACATCTCGATGATCTTGTTGTAGATGTTCTTCACCAGCACATCCTTGGCAAAATCCGCGGCAAACTCGCCGCCATGGCCATCGAACACGGCGAAGAAGGAGATTCCCGTGTTGTTGTTGATGTTCTCCTCGATGATGAACCTAAAGCGAAGCAAAACGGCGCGTTAGTCAATGAACGCTAATCGGGGGAAGTATGAACTTTGACGCCGTGAAACTGGGACACACAAACAGATTGTCTAGCACACACATGGCAGGGGTTTGTCTCAAGAGATTGTCTGATCTATTACCTATCCTCCATGCGGGGCCTGCGCCCGAGGACCGCAAAGGCGGAACTCTGCTGCTTCAGCTCCTCCCAGCTCTGGTGGTCGCCGGCACTGGCCGACAGCTCCATCATCTTGACGGCCTTCTGGCGCCCGAGGGTGGCCTGAATGCGGCCCAGGATGCTGCGACTCCAGACATCTACGGCTTGCAAGTAGAGCAAGAGAACGAAGAGGATCAGACCGCAGAAGATGACCTCCGGACGGAGGACGTAGAGCCGGCATAGCTTCCAGAGGTAGGCCAGCGGCGAGTTGATGGACGAGAAGCCCACCGCAAACTTGGAGAGGATCTTCATGTGCGATACGTAGGTCTGATAGAACACCTTGTCTTCCAGTTCGTCGTCCATGGGGGAAATGCTGACCTACTGCGACTCTCGGCTGGCCTCGGAATTTGATTTCGAATGCTCTGCTGTCTGCTGTCTGCTCGCTCTGCTCTGCTCTGCTCTGGTCGGGTCTGCCAATGGATGTCAAGTGAAACGCATGCACGATAGTCAGGCAAGCGCCGTGTGGGTGGGAGGATGATGCCTTTTTTTACGAGTAAAAAGATGTATATATGAGATATAAAGAACAGAATTAAAATAAACAACAAAGGGGTGGGCCATGGCGATACTATAGACATTTCGCACTCGATAAAATTCCGTCAAATTTGGCGGCGGAATCGGAAGTCGTAAAAGTTCACTTTCTTTGTGGAAGGATGCCGGTTTGGGGGTTTTATGGCATTTTCTCGTTTGAAAAGGTTTAAATATAAGAAGATTGATATATTTGGAGCAAGACTTTCTTTGTTTTAGCTTCTTCGCGGTTCAAAGGCCTTTTGTTTATGCGAAATTCTATGGTAGCACATAGAGTGTTTGTTTATAATCTTGAAATATTTACTTTTAGACGGACGCTGCGAGTATATTATTTTTGATCGATTTACTAATTTGCAAGATAAACATTTTTGTTGATTTTTGGAATATAGACTAAAATACAAATGTTATATACTTCGTCGGCAACTGTTGCTGCTCTTATATTTGTTTAATTTGTTACTACTTTCCAATGAAATCTGCGACTGGATCTTACAATGTGAGTATGTGATGTAGGAGAATTTTGGGAACATTTAGATGGCATTTTTAAGCATTTGCTGTTAGCATTTTAATCCTATTTTATTTGTAATTTGTTACAAGAATGTGTCTGTTAAAAATCTAAATTTCAATCTAAATTTAAGATGGTTTTAATCATCCAGTCTTCAAATTTTTACCTTCTGCTGTTTGCCCTTTTATCTTTTTATATCTCTAGTCCCTTAGATTGTGTTTAAAATTAAGTAATATTTGTGTTTCACTTGTAGCTATTTGCTGCTGATATATTTCCCAAACGTTAGTGTTAGTTTGCAGTTAAAGAATTCTTAAAGACCCAAGTTACTAGCACTTATTTGGTTGATTGTTGCTGTTAACCTGTTGCTTCTATGCTAATTCTCGAGTCATGTGCAGTCATGGGCAGCCCTTGGCTCTCTCGGCTCCCAGTGCTACAAAAAACAAAAACTTGTGAAAGTCTCGAAACAAGGGAATCGACATGCCAGCTACCAAGTTGAAAATCTGTGCCCTCCGCTGATTTAGTGCCACAAATCTACTGATTTGTGTTTTCGAACAGGGAATATTTTTGTTTTTTTAATTGACATATTTGCTGAATTATCGTCATTAACTTTTGGGGAAAGATTGATTGTATTCAGTTAATGTTTTTCTGCGAAACTAATTATTGAAGTGATCTCACTAGTTTGTGTTCACAATGTTTACAAAAATTCAATAGTTTGTAGTGAATTTTGAGAGATTCCGTATGGTCCAACAAATGTGAATCTTAATGGGAAAGGTCGGAAAAGGCAAATGCAACGGCAAAAGCAGATGGCCCGGGAAGGTGCATCCCAAAATGGGAATTCTTATAGAGAATGTTGAGGGATTAGGTAATTTTACTTAATTAGTATCTCTCTGCTTAATTTTGGATTTAACTAACCTGCCAGATATTGTTAAATGTAGCAATTACTTGTAGGTATTTAATTTTTAAGAAGTTTCTGCTGAAATATGCCTGAATTTATGAATATAATTAGGAGATTTTAGTCAAGAAAGCTGTTGCTGCTATACCTATTACTAGATCAACTAGTTATGGTGTAGAATTTAACAAAAAATTCAACAATTTTCGAGAATTCGACCTTTAAAGGGAAAGGTCGGAAAAGGCAAATGCAAAGCCAAAGGCAGATGGCTCGGAAAAGTGCATCCCAAAATGGAAATTCTCATAGAGAATGTTGAGGGATTAATTGATTTCACTTAATCAGTCTGTTTCTGCTTAATTTTTTATTTAAGTAACCTGTTAAATAGCGTTTAATCGGTCACTTACTTGTAGGTATTTAGCTTTTGAGTAGTTTCTGCAGTAATATGATAGAATTTTTGTATATAATCAGTAGATTTTATTCAGTTAAGCTGTTGCTGCTATACCTATGACTAGATCAACTAGTTTATGTTTAAAATTTGTAAAAAAAAAAAGAAAAAAAATATTTATAGCTAATTTGCAGAGAATTTCCATGGGAAAGGTCGAGAAAGTCAAAGGCAGATGGCCCCGGGAAAGTGCATCCCAGAATCGCAATCCGATTGGAATGCTCAAAGGCGTGGGGAAAGGGACAAAGGGGAGGTCGCTCGTAAGGGGAAAAACGTACTCTTTGTGGGGTGACTGCGGGCTGGGGGGGAGGAAAAACACTTGAGGCTGCACGTCAGCTGCTGTCGTTGCGAATTATTCGGATTCTCCTTTGGCCGCGCTTCCTGCGCTTTTATTTTTACGATTCTGCGACTGTGCTCCCGTTTTTCGCTTCGCTTCCGTTCCTTTCCGTTCCGTCCTGTCCTGTCCCTCTTGCACCCTTCGCCCTTCCCCTTGCTCTAGCACTTGCACTTCGCTTCACAGACTTCGCTCTTTGTCGGCCCCTCGTCCGCCTTTCTTTGGCATTATATATTTTTGATATTCGGAGAGGGGTCGGTCTTTCGCAGAGATATTCTTAATTTAGCGCTCTATTTTATGCAAGAATAAAATCAGAGCAACAAAATCAAAAGAACAACTGCGTGCGTGTGCGTGTCGGTTGGTCGGCGGTGTGCTTGTGTGTGTGTGTGAGGTCCAAATGTCGCAATTTTCATTCACATATTAAACATTTCACACGTCTTGCAAGCGCAATTAAACACTGACTAAACACAATCGATTTAGCAACGCGCTACTATCCGCTTTAGTTAATGTTTTTTGAAAATAACTCGGACTTGTTTTGAGATTGGGAGAATTCCGTGAGTGACAACACTATCGCCATGCGGCGGTTGCGATAACAGCTATCGATAGACGCAGCGGACACCCTTACTTTCGCGCAAAGTCTGAGCGAACGGGTAACAGATTTGACATCCAAGCAAATGAAGATTATGATATATAATAAATTCTCGTTTTATATTCCTTATTACCTTGACCTTTGTGTTGCGGTGGGCTTCTGCAGTCGCATCTGTGGAGAGAGAATTTCGATAGTTACCTGCCGAGCTCCTCACCGATCTCCCGTAACGTCTGTCCATTTGAATCCACCTTCCGGTTGCAATAATTTTCCCTATTTTATTAGAAGAGGCTCGAATGAGTTGAAAAATTAATTAGACAAAAACTGAAAACAAACAAAAACAAGCAACCCCGCACGCGATGTGCGGAATAACTAAATCAAAACGGAATGGAATAAAATATAATGCCAATGTTTTCTGCAGCATAAAGACCAATACATAACAAAATTAGAACAGTGAATAATCTTTAATACAGATTTAGGAAAATATATTTGTGTATAAAATTTCTTAAGCTAGAAATGTATTATATAAACTCTTATATTCTATAGAATATACCCACAGAATTTAAGCTTATGACAATTTTCGGCATAAATTTTAGCGATTTTGGACTGTAAAGCTTGCTCCTCACCTGCCGCGCTCTGTTAAAAATTATTTCGCTCTCTTGCGACTTTTCCGAAACCAAAACATACACAAGATATTTCCACATTTAAGTAGTTTTATTTAATTACATTAATTGCATTACAAATGGTATAGGGATAGTGTAAGAAAACTTAGCTCAGTGTGTACACTTTTTAAAATGAAGGCATTCAATTTCGTTTGATCAATTTTTAAAATTAACATTGCAGTGTTGGTTTTTGCTTAGAGTACAAAACGTAACGGTAACTTAACAGTGGTTACATAATAACTGTTGCCTTTGTAATTGTTCTTGTTGCTGCTGTTGTTGTTGCTATTTAACTCGATTCTCGTTATTCGCATTTTTCGCTTATTTGTTCATGAATATGGCAATTGAAAATGGCCCAGCAGAGAAAACTGAAAGAAAACAGATAGAATTAGAGATACGAGTCTAAAAAAATGTTAAAATTGTTAAATAGTTAATGTCAATGGTGACGAATGCACTTAAAATATAATCATACTATTACAGGAAATTAATTAAANAATATAGTCACCAACTTAAGATACCATTTGTACCTTAAGTTACTATGTATAATATTATTGTACTTAAAATGCATTCGTCACCCATACGAGCTTTCGTCACTTACTTTTCACTAGCACTGCTTAAAGTACTGAACCTTCTCCTGGATGTGGTGCAAATATTCGTTGAGCTGAATGCTCAGGGGACCCAGCTTGTCCTGCAGATCCTTGAGCTCCTCGTTCTTGGCCAGATACACGTCCTGCAGCTCATTCAGATCCCTCAGCTTGGCGTTCGTGTCCACCGTGAGCTTGGAGGCTCTGGTCAGGAGCTGCTTGGCCCGTTCCCGGGCATTTTCTGAGCGACTGGCCCGGTCGGTCAGGGTCTGATTGGTGGCACTGGTGGCGGTCCTCAGGTTGTTGGCCTCTCCCGCCGCCCGCATGGCCTCCAGCTTGACACTGCCCGCCTCCTTCGTGATCTCCTTGGCGTCGCGATCGTTTTTGACGATGTTGTTCTGCAGGCGTTGCAGCTTCTTGGCCAGCTCCTCGACCTGCTGGGCGGTCTTGTTGGCCGGCGCCTCTGCCGCGTTCGTCTCCTCGTCGATCTTCTCCAGATCCATGGCCGCCAGCTCGATGTTGCTGTTCGCCTGCTGGATGGCATCCTGCGCCTTGCCCTGCGACTCGTCGGCGGCCACCAGATTCTCCACCACCGCATTGGCCGAGTCCAGGATCTTGTTGGCCGTCTCCTTGGTGGCATTGGCGATGCTCTGCAGGCCGTTGACCCGCTCGAGATCGGGCCGGGTCTTGTAGATGATCGACTCGACGTTCTTGAGCGAGGACACCGCCTCGTTGATCTTGCTGCCCAGCAACTCGATCTCCTTGGGCTCCAGCTTCAGGTCCAGGTCGAGGGTCTCCTGGGCCAGCTTCTTGCTCTCGGCGGGCGCCGCTGTCTTGTCCTTTTGGAAGTTCTCGATGGACGCGATCAGTTCCTCGGCCTGCTTGATGTTGGCATTGGTCTGGTTCAGATACCGCTCGGACTGCTCAAAGCCGCGCTTTGCCTTCTCGTACGCCTCGGAGGCATTGAGCTTGGCCTGGGTCAGGGCCCGGATCGTCTGGTCGGCCTGGTCCTTTTTGCTCGTGATCGCCGCCTCGGCGTCCTTGGCCACCTTGAGGGCCTCCTCCGAGTGCTGTTTGGCGCCGTGCTCGCAGGACAGGAAGCCGCCGCATACGCCGCATCCGGCACCGCCGCACAAGCTGTCGCAGGGATCGCCGGGCTTGCCGCACACCTGATTGTTCAGCTCGGGTATCTGGGCCGTGAGGCTGGTCAGCTCCTTGCGGTAGGCGCCAATGGTCTCGTCGTTGTTGGCCAGGCCGTCGGCATCGTCCTTGATCTTGTTGGACAGCGACTCGACGCGTTTGCAGTTGTGGTCCGTGTGGGAGGCCAGTTCGTTGGCTTCGTCCTTCAGGGCGGCCAGGTTGCTAACCCTCTCGTAGGCGTGACGGGTGAGGTTCAACGCACCCTCGATGTTCGACTCCTGCAGCTGAATGCCGTTCTCCTTCAGCTCCTTGGAAAGCTGCTGCACCAGTCTCGAGTGATTCTGCAGGCCCTCCAGCTCGACGCCGGACAAGCTCAGGGAGTTGTAGATGTCGTCCAGATTGCGTTCCGTTGCGCTCAAACGGCCATGCGAGGCCAGCAGTTGGTCCTTGAGGTTCTTCGTTTCCGAGTCCAGAGTCTCGATGTCCACCAGACTGATGGAGGTGTTCTGCAACAGGTCGCGGATGAACTGCAGCTTTTTGTCCAGCTCGCTGAACTCGGCTGTGTAAGCACCGGTGGCGCCCACCTGTTTGATCTCCTTGGCCCTTTGGATGGTGGCCTCCGTCGAGTCCTCCAGAGCGTTGAGGATCAGGTCCCAGTTGTTGAAGCACTCGCCGCATGGCGCGCAATGCGGGAATTGTCCGATGTAGCCGCGGGCGCACTCGTTGCACTTGTATCCGCCGATGCCCTCGTGGCAGACGCACTGACCCGTCTCCCGGTCGCACTGGAAGTCGGCAGCTCCGAACTGATCGCACTCGCAGGGCTGGCACTTCTCGTTGGGATTGCCCCAGTACCTCGCCTCGCACTGGTTGCACGCTCTTCCGCCGAATCCGGGCTTGCACTGGCACTGGCCGGTGTACGCGTTGCATTGTTCATAGAGGGCTCCGATGGGGTCGCAGTTGCAGGCCTCGCATCCCTCGCCGGAGGCTATCTTCCAGTGATTCAGGGCGCACTGATCGCAGCGCACACCCTGGACATTGGGCAGGCACGGGCACTGACCCGTGTGACGATCGCAATGGGCAATGGTGTTGTTGGTGCCAAGGAAGTCGCAATCGCACTGCTGACAATTCTGTTGCAGGGCATCGCCGAAGAAGCCATCCTTGCAGAGCTCGCAATGGTCGCCGGTGGTCTGGTACAGGCACTTTAGACAAGCACCCGTCTGGCGATCACAGTTTCCTTCGTCGTAGGGATCGATGTTGTTGCTACAATCGCACTTGGAGCAGGTGCCACCGTTGTCCGGTTGCCCGAAGAAGTTGTCCGCACAGATCTCGCAGCGGGAGCCGGCGTATCCCTCCTGGCAGTGGCACATCATGTTGTTGTTGCGCGTGTCCAGGGAACATCCGTCGGCATGGGCCATGCCACTGGCGACCGTCTCCGGACAACGGCAGGGCCGGCATCCGATCTCACTGCCCAACAGAGGGTTTCCGTAGTACCCATCCAGACAGCTGTCGCAACTATAGCCAGTGGTGAAGTCCTGAAGGTAAGAAAAGAGATGGGGGATTACAAGAATGTTCTATTTGCAATGGTTGTGATTGCCCACCTGGCACTCCAAGCAGGTACCCTGGGTGGGGTCGCACTGGGCGGCATGTCCGTTGCACTGACAGGCCCGGCAATCGGGGAAGTTCCAGAAGCCCGGCTGGCACTGGTTGCACTCCCGCCCGTACGTGTTGGGCACGCACTGACACTGGCCGGTGAGGAGGTCGCAGTTGTTGTCCTTGGAGCCGATGCTGTTGCAGTCACAGGCCTTGCAGCCCTCCGGCCCGAATCCGTAGGTGCCTGGGGCGCACTGGTCGCACTGCCTGCCCACCACGTTCGGCTTGCACTGGCAGTAGCCTCCATTGGAGTCGCACTCCTTGCTCAGCGATCCGGTTGGGTTGCAGTTGCACATGCTGGCGCCGTCGTGAACGTAGGTGCTCACGTAGTTGTCCAGGTACTGGCACTCTGGCGGAGCCTTGTAGTTGATGTCGTACAGGGAGGCGTTGCAGTTGTACCGGGCGTACTCCTTGCGGCGCAGATCGGCCATCGGGGAGCCGGTAAGGATGGGCGTGACATCGATGCGCGGAATCAGGGTTAGGGAGTCAATCAGGATCGTGGCCGTGGGCGTGTCCTCATTGTGGCGCTTCCGCTCAAAGTGGATGCGGAACTTGTAGACCTTGCCCGCCTCCAAACAGACGTCGCTCAGGGCCACCACCTGGCGATTGCGGTCGGGTAGGGAGAATGGAATGCGCGACTCGGGAGCCGCATAGGCAGCGGCCACCTCGCCGCACTCGCCGTCCGGATCGATTTGATCGGGTCGCACCAGGGTGATGTAGCCATCCTCCCAGTCGCCGCGGGAAACGCTCTGGTAGCGGATCACCACGTCGTAGGGCATGGAACGAGGGATGTCGTCCACTGTGAATACAACTTCGCTATTCTCCGGCACGCGAATGAAACCGATGCCCGTGAAGGTGCCGTCCGGAGCCTCGGCGACTAGGCTGCAGTTGCCATTGGGTCCGTACGAAATGCACTCCTCAATGACCTCCGCTTCGTGCACTTCCGTCAGCGATGGTATAAAGTAGTTCTGCTTCGGCTGCGAACACGTCCGACCGCTCATGTGCGGACGGCAACGACACTGCCCAGTGAGGACATCACAGAACTGATCATAGGAGCCACCCGGGTCGCAGTTGCACAGGGCGCAGCCCTCCTCGGATTCGGAGAGCCCGTACGTCTCCGGCATACACTGGTTGCAGTCCTTGCCAGTGACGAAGCGCTTGCACTTGCACTCGCCGGTGTGCATGACGCAGCCGGAGTTGTTGACCGTGCCGAGGGTGTTGCAGGTGCAGGCCTCGCAGCCCTCGGGATTGTCGGTCTGCAGGTTCCAGAAGCCGTCCTTGCACTGGTCACAGCGACGTCCCTTCACGTACGGCTTGCAGTGGCAGGAGCCGGCAATGGCGCCGTTCTCCGGATCGTTGACCGAATCGCAGATGCCCTCATCCAAGGAACCGCGCGGATCGCAGTCGCAGTGCTGGCAGGCGTACTCAGAGCGAATGTCCTGCTCAGGATCGCGGTAGAAGAATGGCTTGCACTCCTCGCAGTGCTGGCCCTGGGTGTTGTGCAGGCAGTTGTCGCACACACCGCCGGACACGTTGCCGGAGGCGGCGTACACGGCCTCGTCGAAGTGACAGCTGACGGCGTGATCATTGCACTCGCACTTCTTGCAGGCGTTCGTCTGCTTACCGAAGGCCGGCTTCCAAGGCAGGTCGTTGAAGAAGTCCTCGCACGAGTCACAGTTGAGGCCCTGCGTGTTGTGGGTGCACTCACAGCGGCCGTGCACCATGCCGTCCTCATTGTCCGCGGGATCGAAGTGCGGATCGAGGGGCAGGCACTGGGAGGCGTGGCCGTAGCAGGAGCAGGATCCTCGCACCACCATGTTCGAGATGCCGTAGTAGTACTTCTCCTCGTTCTCCAGTCGGCTGTCCAGCAGATTGTCGCCGAGCTTGTGCAGCTTGGTCAGCTGGATCCTCAGATTGGTCATCTTCAGCTGGTTCTGCACATGCTCCGCATACGGATCTGAGACATTGATGTTTGGCGGCAGGACCCTGAAGATAACCTCGCCGTTCCTCGAGGGCTCGACATGCGAGTACCGCGACGTGCACATCACATCGGTGATGTTGTGCAGAACCGTCGACACACCAGGGAAGGATTCCTTGCAGTCGTACGCAAAGTACCTGTACACGTGCCAGGTCTTGCCGAAGTCAAAGGACCTCTCGATGTACATGGCCGCCGGTCGGAAGGTGGTGAACGTGATGATCAGATGGGTGAAGTGGAACTCCGCCTCCAGATCCAGTTGAATGGTGGCATTCTCCCGGCCGTTCTCCGACTGCCACCAGGTAGCCAGATTGGTGCCCGGCTTGGTCTTGTAGATAATCTGTCCGATGCGATGGTTCTTGTACGGATCGTGTCGCGTCGCCTCCCGCGTGTCGCACAGGAAGCACTTCTTGTCCTGCAGATGCGACAGGATGCAGAAACGTTCCGGCGATTGCAGGCCGCAAGTGGAGCTGGCGGTCAGGCGGTTCTCGCGGCCAATGAGCAGGTTGCCCGTGGCCGGGTAGCACGAAGATCGTTCGCAGGGATGCGTCTTGATGTACTGCCGGGGCAGGTTGCGCGGCCGGTCCCGCCTGCCGTGCTGGGGCTGGGCCTGACGCTGCGATTCCGCCGATCCCAGCTCGCTGGCTAGCAGGCCGAGCACAAAGACCACGCCGATAAGCCGCAGCTCCGGCATCTCGATCGCTCTTTCCCCTTCCCGCTTACAGTGGATTTGTTGCGGCCTCTGTTGTTGGGGTCGCGCTCCAAGTGCTCCACTCGCTGACTTCCGGCCGGAGCTTTAATCAGTTCGCTCTTCTTTCGTTTTCGGTTTGGGTTTGGGTTTGGATTCTAAGGGGATCGCTGCCAGCCACGTGATCCTGCTTTGGTAGATCTAGAAACCACAAAAAATGGGATTATTTTTGTGTAGCTTATTTTTAAGTAACTTCTTTTTAAGTAACTATCAACATTTTTGGTGATACTCATTGAAATCGCACTTTATCAGTTAAAAAAGACGTATACTCCATACCTTTAAGAACTGGATTGATTTTAATTTCTTATTTTAACAATCTTTTAGGTAACTTACCTAACCACTTCGTCTGCTATCCTTTTCCTCAAATATTGAGTGTTTGCTCGTTCATGTTGTTATTTTTCTTCTAAAGCTGAAAAAGTGGAAGACAAAAATTAATTCCTTACTGAGTGCTTGTGTGCTTTTTAGATTTAGCTTCTAAACAAACTCCCTCGTTGGTGCCCCCACTTTGATCCGCTTATCGCCCGAGACATGCTCTAATTTTCTTTAGAACAAAAACAAAAAGAAAACTGATTTATTTTCGTACCATTAAAAAAAGGCATCCGCGCCCAACGAATCTTACGCACCAACTGAGGGGCAGACTGAATCTTGAACTGAAACTGAAACTGAATGGATCCCCTCAATCCGGCTTCGTATACAACTAAGTAGCGATAGTGACTTGGCTTGTGGGTAAAGCTTGATTCGTTGTTGCCTGGTGCGTTGGTCCGATTGGGTTTATCAGTTCGAGTCGAGTCTTCCGAAAGGGGTTTAACAATAGAAAGGGGGTACCAAGTTTGACCACCTAGAATCCATTTAATCTTTACCTAAATTCTCCAAATAATTTAGGACCTGATGATTGTGTTTATCACATTTAAGACCTGTTTAGACCATGCTTTGAATTTCTTCCCAAAATTGGTAGGAAATTACAATCCATTCTTTAGTTTCCATATAGAGCATTGCCCGATCGTTGTTTTCCAATATTCTAGAATTCCTCAAGATTCCCGAGCCGAAGTTTCGGCTTATCAGAAACATAGAAAATCGAAAACTGTGCTACAAGCTGGAAAGATAACCCAGTGAATTCTTGAAGCGCCGACCCGTAGACCGATTCGATCCGAAAGCGAACACATTTTTCTAGTTCTCCAAACATGGAACTGCTCCCGCTAAAAATACATATTTCATAATTTCAACTGTCCCCGATAAGAGTTCATTCACAGATACAGTTCCTTCTACGGCAGGGAACACGACTTACTCTCCGGCGACTCCAGACCTTAATTGCTTGGGGCTCCTCTGTGTTGTGTTAAAACTTTTTTGTTTGCTATTTGTGCGTTGGTTAATTTCGTTTTCATTCGTTTCGGGCCGAGCCGAGGGAACTGGCAAATAAACAAATAAGCAAAGAACAAAACGTAAATTTACCAGGCACACAAACCGCATATTTACTACATAGTATCGTGGAGACTGTGTGGGTAAATATAATGGAGCAGCAGTGGAGCACTCAACGATTCTCGACTTCGTTGGGTGTGTATCTATGTATGTGCGGATGCCTGTAAATACGAATGACCTAATGTATATACACATGCACATATGTACAGCGGGCAGTTCATAAAAATTTGCTCATACAATTGGCCGGTTCCATGTTTAAGTTTTCTTAGTTTTGCCGGAGATGATGTTTATATTTCCAATTTCATCAAAGCGCGCAGCTTATTTGACCACACAAGATACAGTAGTCGTCGGCCAATTGAATACGAATTTAATTTAGGAAATTTCAAACAAGATACAATACATAAATACATGTGTATCTAGTAAAAATATTTTCTATTCCTTTCAAAATTGTTTTAAATTTTGGGAAATTATCGTTGGGTTACTTCAAGGGATCTTAAAGGTTAGCTCGAACTTGAGTTACAATATTACTGTAATATTTTTGGAATAGTTCAAGGGATGAACAAATTATAGATTCCAATACAATTGAACCTTATTTCCCTGCAATATTAATGTATCTATAAGATATATTTTACCATTTTCCCCCAGTTTTATAACAGGAAAATCTTGTATTAGCCAGTAAACACTGTGTATTTACTCGGCACACATTATGCATCATGCCGCCGGACAAACAACCCCAACCCTCAGTTCCAAATTTTGAATTCACTGTCTGGAGCACACATGTTGTGGCAGTCTAACACGTCTTCAAATACAATATGAGATCAGCCCGGGATAGTCCGATTGGCTATAATTAGACCGACTAAAATCCTTTCTGCCCACAGCCGCAATCCAATCTAGATAAATTAATTCGTCGGCCGCACATCTGCTTGAAGCCCCAAGGCGACAAGCTCGGCTCACATTTTAATTAGCCCGTCCCATTGTCGCTGATATAAAGAAATCCGCTTGGCCATGCACTTTTTATGTCCACATGCAGTCAAGTCAGTCACTTGGATAGCTGCCCCATGGCATCATGTTTCTATATGTACCAGTATGCATAATCTACAAAAAATTTCGAGCAATGTAATAGTACATTTAATTCTCCTTGTCACTTTGTCACGTCTGAAAGAGACCAGAAACTAGAGATTGGCTAGATTGTGCTATTCTATCATCAAATCGAAAATGGCAAAGGGTTTTACCTTTCAATGAGCCAAATATTTTCTTGAAATGTGTCTTATGGAACAAGATATTGCTCTGCCTTAAAGATTCCTCGAAGTAATGAGATCATTTATCGTAATTTTTAAGAAATAGCTTAAAGAATTACCATCTTGTTGGGGTTTGTTCTTGCAGGTAAATAACTTCAAAATAACTTTAAATAACTTCAACTTTAAATAACTTTAACATATTATGTATTATTATTCCAAAATTGTTTGTAAAAAAAGGTCACTTTTTTTTGTTTTTCAGAAGATTTAGTGATAGGGTCTTTGGGATCCATAGAAAGTCTAGCATACCCTTTCCCCCCATTTTTTTAGAAGTTATCTGGGGTTATCTTGAACGACAGTATGCCACAAAAACAACAACGATAACAACGGATGCGAAGGAGGAGAAGGAGACGGAGAAGTGGAAGAGGCAGAGGCAGAGGCAAGTAACAACACAAAACAGGGCACAAGATAAACCTTAAAGAGAGGCATTCGAAGTGCAGCTGTTTGGAAACTGCGTCAAACTCCGCGTGGACGTAGAACCTCAATTATAGAAGATCTATCTAGGGCGTATAACTCACCGGATTTGTTCGATCGATAGAAGATCGAGCTGCTATATCTTGGCTGTGAACTGGAGGCAAGGTTTCCAAAAATGCATTTTCTGTTATACAGACAAACACGACGTGCGTGTGTTTTATTTTCCTTCTTTTTTTCTCTCTTTTTGTTTTTGTTGATGCAGCAAACACTTTTCAACTTCTTTTTATAAACTCCACAGCCACAAAGCGACCACAGATACACTCACGACAGCACACTCGCCCAAGATCGCGGCGCAGAAGATGTTTTCGTTTTCCAAGACAATCGGAACGAAAGAAAATTCCAAAGGCTGGGGCGGTACGATCCGATCCGATGCGATCCAATCCAATCTGATCCCGAGTCCGTGTCCGTGTCCGCATCCGAAACCGAAAGATACAGAACGAGGCGATCCAACGAGCGCCGAGTGTCGTTGAAGATTGGTCGCTCGATCGCCCACAAACCGAAAATCCGAACACTGCTCAGCGATGGTCGTCGAGCTAAGGATGAAAACTTCACCCGCAATCTCAGTCTCAGTGGCAAGTGAGCGGGCAGCGAGAGAGCGTGCACTGGGAAAAAATCTGGTTGCAATTGGTATATGAATTGTGATCAAAATGTATTCGAAATCGAATTTAAATAAAAGTAATATATTGTAATAATAATGTAATAATTTTGTATATTTCTTAGATACAAAAAATTGCATTAAATATAAAAATATTTTATTTTTAAACATCTTATTATAAACTATTATACTTAATTTTATACACATTTTGTTGGTCTGGTAATGGTGGTTAAGTGAATGTAAATAATGAAGCATTTAAGTCTCGTATCAAAAAGTATTCAAAATTCAAATATAATAGATATTTTACTATTTTGAATATCAATTGATTCCTTTGATCAAGCAGCCTTAATTTTAGTAGGTAGCAATCGAAGCAAATAAATAATTATGGAATAAATATTCCTTTGATTCCATTGATTAGGCTGCCTTAATTGTTTATACTAGGTAACAATCAAAGCAATTAAATAAATAATAGATTGGCAAAAAACATACCATTTTGCTTTCTGTGTACTGTGAAGAGAGAAGAAACGGTTATGTGCATACCTGATGCACGTAGGCCTGTTTCTTTTTGGTTTCTTCTCCTTAGCTCCGAAAATGCACCTTCATAGATACATGCTCTCAAAGTTGCATTCCATGTGTGTGTGTGCAGATGAGAGAGAACTGTTAACTAACAGACGAATTACATGTTATCGATCTGCCACACTTGTTGACCAAAATATGCATTAATCGTATTGCATTTTAAAATTAATTTTTAAGAAAATGATTATCGTAAAACGTTATACTTATTCTCATTAATTATGGCAGGTAGCAGATTGTGTGTGAAAACTTCAAGCAATGCGCCAAGGAACATCGATGTATCGATAAATTCCAATCAGAGACGCATTTAAAGGTAAATGTTTTCAAATATTCAATTTCCCTGTGATTTGGAATAATTTAATATTTTGAGTAGCCTTTTAACAGGTTGCACTTTATATTTTCCAATGAGATTCCAAGAAGACGTTTTCATATGCGTGAAGAAATTCAAATCCAAACCGAAACCTATCGATAGGTTGTGTTTGTGTTTGAATGCCCCCCCAAAACGGCCGCATAATCTTCAGTTTCACTTTGAGCCTCCTTCGCAGCAGTCGACAAACTGAGCTTTCCTCGGGCGCTGGCTTTTCCGCCTGCGATGTGCGCTCCGCAGCGATATTTGGAAAATAAATAGAAAAAGAAAAAAACAGAAACAAATAACCAGAGCAACAGAGCGAGGGAGAAACAACAGAGGCTGAGCATCCAAGTGCAAAAAGCTCGCGTTGAGAATGTTGTTAAAATAGAAGCACACACAAATCCGACTAACTAAATTCAATGTGGAATGTTCGTTGACAAAATTTTTTAAATAGCCAGAAAAATCCGCTCAAAATTATATTTCGAAATCCCAAAATCCCCCCTCACCTACCCCTCCCATCCACCAAGTAAACGAAGAAAAAGCGAATAAATTTCCAAAATTCCAACCCAAAAATTTTGTGGTGTGAAACAGAGTGTGTGGTGTGGGTGTTAGCTGCTGTTGCTGTTGCTGCCTTCCTTTCGGTCTCGTCCTCCCAACGTTCCGTGGATTCTCTCCTCCTTCACCGCCAACAACAACAATTGCGGATACAATTTAGGTGAGTCTTCCCTCCCCTCCCCCCCCTACCCCCGCCCACTTATCCCTTTTGGGGTTTCTTTGCCACGTACCACCAGCAACAACAAAAACTGACAATATCAACAACACACTACAACGTGGTAGGTGCTCTCGTTTTGAGGCTCCGCCAGAACTCCATCGTCTTGAAAACCAGAAAATTGATTACGCAGTAGCATTCTTATTTTCTTTCCCCCACCGATTTGTGTTGGATTTTTAGTAAAGAGGAAAAAAATGCGTTGGTTGCTTTTATTAATACCCAGTGTCTCTTGCTCTCTCTCTCGCTCTCTCGCTCTCGCCAGCATATGCCGCCAAAGCACAAGTGTGCTCTCTGCTCAGGCGCAGAGTTCGAGAGAGAGAGTGGGTGCAAGGGGGGAGGCAGGTGGGCGGAAAAGGGGGGGGGACTGCAGGTGAATGCTGTTGCCGTTGTAATCCCCGCAACTGTTGTTGCTGCTAGTGGTGGTATTTGTATTGCGGTATGCGAGCGCGGCAAAATCTGTGAAGGCAAACGCTTCCAATTTCAATTAAAACAACAAAATACGCCTCGCTTTGGCGGTTCCACCGCCTTTTGTTGTCATTCTTGGATAGTTTTTTTTTCTGGTGACGTCACTAAGCTATATTTAAAAACTCGTTTGTTTGCCTGCCAAGCCATTGTTTTTAATGACCGAGACTAGCCCAGATATCGGGTTTTGAAATTTCCCAAACCGCAGGAGGGAGAGTAGCGCGTTTTTATGTTTACTTATCTATCCATAAGGCAGATAAGACTTTGGGTAGGTTTACAAAAATGAATCGTCACGTGTAACTCTTGGGATTTCTGTCATCTCCAAAAGTCTTGAATGAACCGGGCAAACGGGGCGGGGAGAAAGAGCGGGAATGCAGGAGCGAGAAATGGGGTAAATTGCATGTTCCCGCTATATTTAGCAGTGATCTTTGATTCACAATAGAGTGCGAAGAACGGGGAAGAGAGAACGGTGGAGCCAGAGAAAAACACAATTAGAATGAATGAGAGTTCACAGTTAGATTTGAGCTGTGCCACGAGATCGCCGTCAGAGGGCGCTCTTTGTACTTTAGCATGCAGCAAAGAAAGTATAAAAAAAGAGCATTACTCTAAAACAAGTTATCGTAGGTTTCTATTCTATTTAGATTGCAATAGCATTACCCTCCTATCGAAGAATAAATATAGAAGGTGAGGTGTTTACTGTCTGCGTCAACAATAAACGGAAACGGTTATTAAGTCCAATCGTTAAACATTCCCTCATCGGTTACATTTCCAATATCGGTTACAATCATTTCTGTTTAAACTTTAAATATTTACCCCCGGTTTAAACAATATTTTCCAATAATTTATTACAATTTCTGCCCAATCTAAGAGTAAATATAAAATGAAATATTTACTATATATTCCAACGATATCATAAATTTTTTTAATTGTAGAACATTTTCCAACGATCTAAAAATTCCAATTTTTGTTTCATCAAATTTTCCAAAAACTTGTTTGAATTTCAAAAATTTCAATAATTATTAAATATTCGTAGAATTCTATGTTTTGGGATATAAATGCGTCTCCCAGTACATTACGTAACCCTATAATATCCAAACCAAAAGGTTAAGAAGCACACACATTATGCAGACCGTGTACTTGTCCAATTTCCAATTCAATTATCGTAAAGCACCCCACCGAAATTGGTTTGCCCAAACTAATAGTCTTCGAGATACACACTCGCTGGCGATAACAATTTACACGAACGAAATTACAGCCCGAGCGGCAAGGAAACTAATCAGTTTTCCTTCACCTTTCTCGGTGCCACGACTTGGCCTATATATCCTGATATCTTCAGCTATTTTCGTTTCCGTTCGCCGGGTCCGCCCAATGTCATGCGATATATGGCCCGTGCATACAGTACATACTCCTTTGCTGCCACTGCACCGATTGGGATCTAAGTATGGATCTGGCCCGCTTGGAAACCCTTTGGTCGACATGCAAATGTGCCATAAAGACCACGACCCGCTGTCTTGACTTTTAAACTTTAAAGCCGGGAACAGGAAATGCATGAAGCTTGGCTAAAAAGCCAAGGACTGGGAGGACGCGAACATGGCGGGATAAAGCAGACCGGACCCACCGACGTCCCAGCTCAAGCCCGAAATTCTGCAAAGGCACGCCAACTGCTGCTTACTTGGGGTATGGAAAAGGTTACGAATTTGCATAAAATCGAATATTTACATGTGCTCACCGGGACACGAGAGTGAGTATGTGCGTATAACACTTTTGATGATGGGTCGACGTCGTAAATTCAGAGGATCCCCGACCATTAAAACACATTTTGTGTAACTCGGGTCACGCCCCCGAAATGAGGTATTCCTTTCAGAAGATTAAGTTTGCTTGCGTTGAGGTGGGTGAAATTTGGATGACAAATGAGGTATATGGGGAAACAGTCTATATTAGGTTTACAAGCTTAGGGTTTTTTTGTAGTATCACATAGGAAGTAACTCCAATCTTAGTTTGATGATGTCACTAGAAGTACTCGAAACCATGTCTTCAAAAAGTGCTGCCTAGCATATCTTGAAATCATAGTAACTATAATATAAGGATGATGATGGCACCATAAATATTCCCAACCAAGTCCTCCAAGAGTGCTGATTAAAATGAATAAACTAAGCCTTTAATGCTCTATTTCAATCGGCCTCCTAGGGGCAATAAACTTAAGTGAAATGCGGCCATGGGCACTCTTTTTTAACCCTCATAAATTTGCGTAGGGACGTGACTTTCTGAGATTTTCCTCACGACTTTTCCTCCAGAAGAGTGTTCCTCATTCGAGTTTCCTCCACGGCCCAGCCCTAGCCCCATTGTAGTCTTGATGGCTTGTTCGGGTTTCGGCCGCCCGGCCTCCCGGTTGCCCGGCCGCCCAACTGGCGACTTGATAGAATGGGTGCCTGAGTGATGGCTATATGCATATCGATATGGAAACCATCACCTACATTCGACTGCGCCAGGAAAAAGTGGAGCAAATAAGGCGAGGGAATTGTGTTTAGTGTTGCGAGGGGCGGGCAACGGGCGGGCATGATACTCATAAACTTGGTACCAAAGTGACAAACGGAACACATGTTTCCACTTCAATGGATATGTACGTACAAAAGACGTTATTCGTTATTCGTATGGCATGCCTGTTGTAGTACACCCTTTGCGGAAAACATCATTTACTGGCATCCAATTATGGCCAAGTCAGGTTCTTGTGTGTGGGCGCATTTGTTGCTAACAAACGGGAAAGCAAAAACGATACACTCATTTAAACACAAAGGGGTTTTGGACTATGCGATGCTCGGGGTTGGATTAATTAAATTCTGCTGAAAAGATGTCTAAATTGGTTGGCAATTGATTAAACTACAAAAGCAAGGTCAAATTGGGGAGATTTTAAAAATACCTCTTTAGCCTTACAGTGGAACATGAAATTAGGCTTGGATCTATCCCTAAAACTATAGATTTCTTAGAGATATAAACATAATTGCTAGCTTGGAATCGAGATAACTATGCGATGCCCTGCGTTGGATTAATTAATTTCTGCTGAAAAGATAGACAATTGATTAAAATACAAAAGCAAGGTCAAACTAGGGAGGTTCTATATATACTCTCCCAGTTTTACAGTATAATATATAATATGTCTGGCGCTCTATCCCTAAAAATATAAGTTTTTTAGAGATATAAGCATAACTGCTAGCTTGAAATCGAGATGACAGGGTATACGCATTCAACACTCTTTGGAGAATTGCGATTTTTGTTAATAAGACACAGATGCGGAAGCATTAAATCCTCGGAGTGTGTGGGCTAGATTCACATCTAAGTTGATTGGCCAGAGTTATACGGCTGCCAGACGGTATCAGTGTCGTAATTTATATCGCTTGATTTTGTTTATTTTCTGCAGTCGCCGCCAGAGAGTCGTTGCCGTTGTCTCCTCCGCGCTTCCGTTCCCCGCCGGCCTGCCAACATGTTGGACGATGACAACTCGGATCTGCTGGTCTGTGCCTCGGAGATGCAGGAAGGTAGGATGCCGTGCACACAATGCGACATTGAGTGACATTGCTAGCCACACATAAACACACTCTCTTTACTTTTTCTTGCCCTGCAGACCGCCTGTACTTTGTGGCCTTCAAGAAGAACATAAAGCCAAAAAATACGACCAATACCCATTACTTTAACATCGATGAGGAGTTTATCTACGAGAATTTCTACAATGATTTCGGGCCATTGAACATCTGCATGCTCTACAGATACTGCGCCAAGCTGAACACCAAGCTCAATGCCAAGTGCCATGCGAACAAAAAGATTGTTCACTACACTTCCATGAATCCGGCCAAGCGGCTCAATGCAGCCTACCTGATTGGTTCGTATACCGTAAGTGAATGTGACCTCTCACACCCTGAGAATGGTAAACTTTAATGTGGATTTGTTTGCCATTTAGATCATCTACCTGAACAAGACGCCTCAGGAGGCGTATCGGCCGCTTGTCGCCGGCGATATTCCCGCCTACACCCGCTTCTGTGACGCCAGCTACGGGCCAAGCAACTTTAAAATCTCGCTCCTGGACTGCCTGAATGCCGTCTACAAAGGCCTGCAGGCGGGCTTCTTCAACTTTGACGACTTTGATGCCGAGGAGTACGAGTACTTTGAGCGAGTGGAGAACGGCGATTTCAACTGGATTGTGCCGCAGAAGTTTATCGCGTTTTGCGGGCCACATCAGAAGAGCAAGACGCTCCCGAATGGATATCCCTGCCATGCGCCAGAACGATACTTTACCTACTTCCGCGATAACAATGTCACCACGGTCATTCGGTTGAATGCGAAAGTGTATCATGCGTCGGCCTTCGAGAATGCGGGCTTCGATCACAGGGATCTGTTCTTCATTGACGGCAGCACGCCCAGCGATGCCATACTGAAGAAGTTCCTCTCCATCTGCGAGACCACAAAGGGCGCCATAGCCGTGCACTGCAAGGCGGGCCTGGGACGGACGGGCAGCCTGATCGGGGCGTACATCATGAAACACTACGGTTTTACGGCCCTGGAGGCCATCGCCTGGTTGAGGCTCTGCCGGCCCGGCTCGGTCATTGGCCATCAACAGCAGTGGATGGAGGAGTAAGCTCAAAAGTTCCTTATACCTTTCTTGATCTTAAAGTAATCGTAAACATATTCTTTTGCAGCAAGCAAAACTGGCTGTGGTCGGAGGGCGAGCGAATGCGCCGGCGCAGCACGCTTCCCATTCTTCAGCACACCTACGGCATCAATAGCTCCCTGCTGAAGGCCAAGCTGGAGAAGGTGGGTCTCTCAGATGCGACAGAGCATGTGGATCTCCTGCTGACCCGGGTGAGGGGCATATCCCAGCGAGTGGATACGATGCATCTGAACGATCAGGACACCATCGATGCGGCGATTGCGGATCAAACGGATGAGGAGATATCGGAGCAGCGGCAGCTAGAGCGGGACGAGAGGGCCCTGTACCATCAAGCGGGCATTGCGGATGCCAATTGCAATGTCAGCGACGACAACGACACGGACACCATCTCGGCACCGGCCGAACAGGCTCCATCCACCGGTTATGCCATTTCGACGCGACGCAGAAAATCCCCCACGGCAGCCAATCGACCAACGGTGCTTGCCACGTCTCTGCGGCGATTGGTTAATCCAGTGGCGAACAGAAATGCCCTGTCCACGACGGGGGCGACCTATTCCAACGCCGATGCGACCAGTTGCACGGAGAAAAAGCTACGCAAGCCGAGCGTATTCGAGGCAGCACGTCACACGATCGCCTCGACGGTGAGGATGACGCAGACGGCGCTGGAGAAGAAGCAGGCGCAGACGCAGGGCGACAAGCTGAATCAGATCAAGGCGCTGCGCAGGCATCATTCGCGGTCGGTGAATGCGAACAGCAACAGGTGGGTTCGCACATCAAACCTTCCCGCAGTCTAATCCATAACTCTCTCTGACCTCTTTCTTGATTCTGATTTTATTGTTGAAATGCAGCGAGCTGGACCCGAATGTGAGGCATACGCGGGCCCGTTCGCAGCCTTTCCGCAACAACAACGGCGTTGTGGGTTCGGCACTGAAGGCAGGACAACAACCTACGTCCTGTTTGTCAACGAGCACGCCGTCAACAACTCTGGCTAATAATCTAAACAATAATAACAATAACAATAACAACGGCAATGTTGCGGGCAACAGCAGCAACAGCAATAATAATCTAAGCCACTCCCTGAATAACTTTAACAACAACAACATCAACAACAACAACAACAGCAATACCAATACCAATACCACTAACCTCCTTTTGACCAGTCGCACCCGCAGCCTAGCGATCTATAGCAAAAGGTAAGTAACCGAGAGGTGAAAGATCACTGATCACCGATCCCCCGAAATCCCTATACCCGAATTTACATACCTCCCCCAAAAAAGAAAAACACAAAACTCGAAAACGGTTGACGTTATTTTGGACTTGCGTTGGATTTGATTTCGTTCCGTGTGTGGCTCTGTTTTTTTTTTATTTTTCTCTTATACCACTTAGAGAGCACTTTGATTGACCTTGGACCCCCCTTTAAAACCCACATTCCTGTTTCTTATGATTTGTAAATAGAATGTAATTGTTGTGTGTACAGTCGAACTTTATTAAATTCTATTATAATGTCATTAAAAAATGACCTATTATTGTTCAACATTCCGTTTGTGTAAAGCCTAGAGATCGACTGTATTTGTTTAAACTTATTATTGTACCTCTTTCCGATGTAATTTGCACAAACCTAATCTAACGCGACCACCACCGCTCAAACACTAACCCAGGAACTACCGATAATCGTTAACTTTACTTTAGCCGCTAATCTTAGTTTAAAGAATAATTCGACTTGATTGTATTTAGCATTTTGCTGTTCTGTTTTTGTGCATGCCAAACGAAAAAAAAGAGTATTTATTGTTGCGCAAAAACCATAATATTAATAATAATAATAAACAACAAATCAAAATTATGCGAAAGCTTGCGAAATTTATTTGTAAATGTTTATGTTTCGGCCTTGTTGCTTTTGTTGTTTCTTGATTTCACTTTTTTCTTGGATCTATGGCGTTTTGATATTAGTAGTTTCGGGTACACATATTATACGGGTACACATATGATACAATAGTGTCCTTGCAGATATTTTGAAGCACTCATTTCTGTCCGTAGCATTGTCCGTAAGTAAAAATCCAGCACTTTATCTGATCTGTTTGTGCGCTTCAAGTCTGCAAAGATACTCCCAACTTCGGCCTCCGAAGCACTTCCTCTCCACCTTCCTGTAGTACGATTTTGATGTGATGGGACACTAGACTGTACTGTATCTTTACCCCGTACACAATCTTTCTTTCTCTTGTCTTCTCTCGTCCCCATTTCTGTTTGTCTGCTATCCTTGCTCCCTGCTCCAGAATGGAGCTGAAGCATCTGCGCAAGGCGGAACAGCAGCAACAGCAGGTGCCGGACCAGCCGCTGCTGCCGGCGGAGAAGCAGATGATAAAGCCTTATGCCACCATCAACGAGAGTAAGATACCGGTGGTGTCGTCGGGTGGTGGTGGTGGTGCCGGCAGCTCGGCCACCATACCGCCCACACGGGGCAGTGCGGCCCGGACGTCGCACCACCACATGACACTCCGGGGGAGGTCGCGGATTCGCTACCAGCGTCCCAATGCCGGGGAGCAGGCACCGGCGGCGGCTCAGAGCCAGCCGTGCACGGTGGCCACGGCTCGCTATTATCGCGATGTCTCCGCTATACCCACTGTCCTGGGCGGTGGTTCCTCCTCCTCCGCCACCACAACCTTTAACATTGCCACACGCTCGGCGTCCGCCACGCTCGACCTCAACTCGAATCCGTTGCAGCGAACAAAGTTAACCAGCCTGAACAATAATGCAACTTCTACTCCCACTCCACCTCCTCCACCCACTTCCAATCCCCCAGATTCAAGCCGTCTTAGTGGGCGTGGCAGCGTCGAACTGCAGGCGATCATAGAGCACGGGATCATGGGTGCGGCGGCGTCCAAGCGGACCAAGCGCTCTCTCAGCTCCACACGACTGGACGAGTACAACACGAAGCTGCTGAGGAAGCAGCAGCATGGAGCAGCAGGAGCCGGAGGCGCTGCAGCGACTGGAACAGCGTCCACCACCTGTTCCGGCAGCAACAGCAACAATTGCAAGTACAGCGGGAGCAACAGCAATGGCGGAAGCTTTAAGCTTTCCCGCCGCATTTTCGGAGAGTCGGGATCCTCGGCCTCGACGTCCGCCTCAAATTCAGGGATTCCCACGCCCACGGCCACGGCCCCGCCCACCAGCTCCTCCGCTTCCACATCAGCAACTGCAACCGCAACCGCATCCGTCCAATGGCATCACAATCTCACACGCGGCGTCGTCAGTCGCATGTCCAGCGAAAGGGATCGTGAGCGGGACCGAGATCGGGATCGGGAAAAGGAGCAGCAGATGCATCAGCAGCATCAGCAACAACAGCAGCAGCATTCGCTGCAGAAGCTGCGCAAGAAGATCAGCTATTGAGCCGTTGTCATCGTTGCCTTAACAACACCACCTCCCTCCCTCCCTAGTTATAGTTTTTTCTTGATTTGAGTAGCAAATTTGACGTAAACATTATTCATGCCAGAAATTTGATTATCCAAAAATTCCCCTTCTGTTCTCCGTTTTAGTTGTACCGGATTATGATTTTTTTTTGGCTAGACAATTTCATAACAAAATTGATACCCTGAAGAAAAAGAAACAAAAAACATTGTAAAATACTATGTTACCTTATTTACAATAACAACCTTAGTGTAAGGGTAATACACAGTTTTAGTGCAATCAAATATTCACTATTCCTCAGTTGTGTGAGATGGTAAAACCTGAATTCGGGGACTCCCCCGCTTTATGAAAATTGAAATGAAGACACGAATTAGTTTATTTACAAGGCATGTGTAATTCTAGGAATATTTGGAGTGTGCCATCCCTTCAACCCTTAAACCCTTCATCCGATCAGCCCTTCTGCCTTAGCTTTAGTGTAAAAAGTTAACAGAAACGTTTTTCATGTTTTATAACCCACTCGAAGGGGCCGCCTCTTGTCTTAACTAGACCGTAAGTTACGAACAGATTGTGCATTATCTGAACTTGTTTAGTCTGTAAATAGTAAGCAGTTTGCTTAGTTGTAAGCCCCACGTAGTTAAAATAAATGTTATATACATATTATATTTAATAGCATATGTGGTAATGGCCCTTTAGGTCAACATATCAGCAAAATACTGCAGTATTGTGGCGTAGATCTTCGACTCAACGCCCATGAAGAGGGCATCAAAATCGCAGTTTAGCTCCACCTGCAGCAGCGGCTCCAGAGTATTCGAGGGCAGATTGGTGACGGTGGGCGTGAGCTTGAGGCTGTCGAACAAGGCGTACGCCTTGGCCCTGGTGCTGCTATACTCGTGGGAGGCGAGCACTTCCAGGGCGGCCTCCTTCAAAGATTCATGGTAGGTTTTGAAGTAGTTGTGGCGATCGGCCAGCGGCATGCCCGTGCTCTCCATCATCCCGGACTCGGTGAGTTCGCGATATGTGGAAAACTTTCGGCGCCGCTCCGACTCGCCGTTATCCAACGTTTCCATTGCCAAGAGCGGCGTGGCCAACTCCCTCTGGCTGTTCCGCGTATCGGCGTCCTGCGATATCACGGCGAGCATCTCGATGGCCGCCCGCTGGCGGGCGTCCTTCTTCTTCTCCGACTTGCCGTACCGCGTTATGGTGGCCACACGGCAGCAGGCGACGAATTCGGGGGCGTTGGGGGTGCCGCTCTGCTGCACGATCTCAATGGTGGGCAGGGGCATGTCGTGGCGCACGCAGTGGTCGCGCAGCTCCTTCAGCATGTCGCGGTTCGAGTTGGTCAGCTCCTGCATCATCTCATCTGGGATGCACTCGTCCGCATTGCCCTCCATCTCCGCCAGCAGGTTGCTGGTGCCGGGCAGGGAGCGTATCTTGCGTACAGCATTATGGGCCGCCAGGTGCTTGGCATCTCGCTTCGAACGGCCTGAGGGCAAACGGCAAACGGCAAATGACAGATAAGGTAATAAGTAAGGTAAGGCATCGAATTTACTAACCATTTCCATAGGCCGACACCTCCAGTATTGTAACTTTGCACACAAAGCCGCCGTCCTCGCCGTCAATGTATTCATAGGTGGGCGCTACATTTTTGGTCTTTGCACAGAATTCCTGCAGAACAGAAACAGTTGTTTTCTTTTCCATAAGTACACGTCTCTCGGCGAGGAAAAGCGTTTAAGGGTGTGCGAAATACAAGCTGATAGTTGTCTATAATTTTCAGAATTGGCACGCGCCGCAGTGTGACCAAGCAGTGTGACGCTAAAACAACAGTAACGGATACAACTAGCGATTTAAGTATATTAAATTCGGTTAATCAAAGGTATCTTGGTTTTGTGCATAAATTGAATTGTCTACAAGCTGTTAATCAAGCTAGGAGTCTATGCAGGTAAGTATCTTAGTATAAAAATTAATCAAAAGCAGTTTATATCTTGGTGACTTATTGCTATTCTTATAAATAAATTCATATGTTATTTAACGGTTTTTTTATTTTTAAATCATCCCATTTTTCGATAGTGAAGCCAACAATAATCGGGGCTCTGGACATATCATACGATAAGAAATTTAGTGCAAGTGTATAAATACGACCTGCCACCCACGCTTTGCAACACTGCAACACTGCCCCGATTGCGTTATCGAATACAAGTGTATGTGCGAATCGATAGCTGCCCTATCGCACAGTCTGCTCCGTTTCATAATCAATAATTCTCAGTGCTCGCGGCTGCAACAATAATAATAAAAAAAGAAAGCCCCGAAGGAGAGCAACAAAACAGCTGGGGCGAAAACGAAAACAAGTAGTCGTGGCCCGGAAGGTGTCAAATGTCAAAATCTGTTCGAAAGTTTCACGTCAAATCCCAGCGAGCGGAGTAGCAAGTGGGCCCCTTGGACAGTTGCTTGCGTGTTTTGCTAGAGGCAGTAAGAGCAGCAAAAACGATTCCCGACTCTGCCACAGCCGCCACCTTCAATTAGCGATAGAAAGTGTGCGCTTCGCTCTCCCCTCTCCCCGCCGCATCCAAACGCTCTTGAAGGGGGCGCTCAATATCAAGCATACGACACGATGGACGACGCCGCCTCGCCCGCAACCGCCTCGCCCGCCGCCGCCACGGTCGCGGGCTGTGATGCCGCCAAGCAGCAGGAGAAGAAGGAGAGCGGTAGCGGAGGCTCAGACACGGGCGTCCGCCTGGTCATCAAGTCCTCCAACCAACAGTACGACGATCTCAACGTCGAGGGCTATCTCTGCTGGACTGTGCTGCGCCTCAAGAAGCAGCTATCGGTGGTCTATCCTGGCAAGCCGGTGGGTCTCTCCTTTCCCCTTCCCCTTTTTGCTCCTTCCCTTCCCCCAGCCCTAGCCGCAGCTTATGTCAGCTCCGGGGCAGCTGTTGATTAGACAAGGCGGACGGACGGGCTATCAGCAACGCCAGCGAGTCAAAATGTTTGCAATTGTTTATCATCTTCAAAGTATTTGCGTCTTAGTTGAGGCCGCGGGCCTCGGGCGCAAGTACACGTCAGTGAATTGATTCTGTAATGTATAGCGCTCGTCATGCACTTGCGTCATTTTCGTGCAGCTGCTGGATACGGAAGCGTGCAGGGGGAAGGAATACAAACTCAATTCGGGAAAGCTGATTTACAAAGCCATCTCAACGCCTCAGCCCGTCCTGCCATCCTTGCTGCTATCTTTTGTGCTTCTTAGAACATTGGAAAAATATCCCTCATATATTTTTGTTTATTTTTAAAGCTATCTTATCGGTTAGGCTCTATAAACACTCCAAACCCAATTGGGAAAACCATCCTTCTATCCTAGCTGCTCATTTATTTATATTTACTAATTTATTTATAATAATTTTTAAGATACCTTATCTCTTTCGCTTATAAGCACTTTGATCCCCATTGGCAAACTATCCTGCTATCCTTTTTACTATTTATTACGTCTCTTTTTCAATGTTATCTGTCCGGTTAGCCTTAAAACCCGATTGGGATACCTATCCTTCTATTCTTACTTACTGTTAGCTCATTTAATCATCGTTTATTAATCTATTTATGATGATTTTTCAAGTTTCCTTATCTTTTGTGCTTATAAGCACTACAAATTACGTCTTTTTTTCAATGTTATCTTACCGGTTAGCCTCTTTAAGCACTCCAAAACCCGATTGGGATAGCTATTCTTCTATGCTCACTGTTAGCTCATTTATTTATCGTTGATTAATTTCCTTTTGATGATTTTTCAAGTCATCTGATCTCTTGTGCTTTATAAGTACTCCGGTCCCCATTGGAAAACTATCCTCCTTTTACGTCTATTTTTCAATGTCATCTATAAACACTTCAAACCCGATTGGGAAAACTATCCTTCTATCCTTACTGCTATATTTTTAATTATGTTTGTCTTCAAGGTTTTTTCTGTTGTTTCTTACGTTACATTTGTTTATGTTTATTTTACAAGCTATCTTATCGTTTGTGCTTTATAAACACACGTTATTGTAGAACGAAAGGCGAAAATTTGGTTTTTAGAACGTTGCAATGTTTATTTCTTTACACCCAACCCATCTCAACCGAGACTAATTAATGAAAATGTTTCATATTTTCAATATATAAGTATTGTAAGAGCTCCTCCCCGATCGAAAATTAATTTTCTAGGGAAAACTTTGTTTATTCACCCAACCGAAACTATTAATAGAGAATTTATAAAATTTATTTATGCATCTTGACAGCATTTTTCCAGTTTTGATTACATTTTAATGCCTCTACCTTCCCTCTATATATTTCCGATCAAAAACGGACGTACTAGGGCAAAATATACAAAAACTACTAGGCAAGAATTTATAAAATGAATTTAATTATCCTGAGAGCTACTGCCAAGTTTTGACCTAATTTTATTGTCTCTTCTCTGCTGCAGGAAATTCGCGATCAAAAACTGATTTACTCCGGCAAGCTTCTAGACGACGCCCAGAAGATTTCGGAGGTGATACGCAGCTACAAGGATGTCTACCAGCAGCACCACATCTTTCACTTGGTTTGCGCCAGCAAGAACGTCGTCAAGCCACCGACACAGGTCCCCAAGGATGCCCCGCCCGCGCGTCCCATTACCTCCGATGCCAGAACCAATGAGCTTCGCCAACGGCATGCGTCCCAGCAGTCGAATCAGCAGCAGCAGCAGCCGCTGCAGCAGCCACAAGCAGCGGCCCAGCCCGCAGCGGCCAGTGCCTTGTTTGGCCAGGGTTTGGCCAATCCCTGGACCCAGTATTGGCAGCAAAACCAGGCGGCTGCCACGACTGCAACGGCAGCGACGAGCGGCAATTCCGGTGCCACCCTGCAGGCCCTGCAGCAGCAGCAGGCCATACTCTACAATGCCTGGATGCAGCAGGTTTACGCGCAGTACATGCAAGAATTGGCACTGAGGTGAGTTCCCCCTAAAAAAAGCCACCTGTCAAAACAATTCAAGGAATTTGTTCTGGTTGGCATGCCGCTATCAGCGCGCCGTCTGCAAATATTTTCGATTTTATCAGCATTCCTATTACTACGCGCTTATTTTTAGATTTATAAACATTTGGCTGCCAAGATTTATTTGTTTTGCTATAGCTAAATGATTGAAAATCCCCTTTTGATTGGCAGATCGACTCTTCCCGGATCCAACAACGCCCCCGCGCCTCCGCCCATGCATCCCATGCTGGCCCAGTTGCAAATGATGGGCATGGGCGCGCCCTTCAACGCGGAGGCTCAGCCACCGGTTGTGGGAGCACCAGCTGTGGTGGGCCCGCCTCCAGAGGTCCCGGCACCGGCTCCTGTAGCCGCAGCAGCAGCAGCAGCAGCAGCGGCTGCAGCTCCCGTGGTGCCGCCGGCCAATCGACCAAACTTTCCCAACATTCGGGAGGAGCCCGAAATGCGCGACTGGCTGGACAGTTTCTTTAGCTTTACGCGCCTGGCGATTTTCGTTACTGTCCTGTACTTCAACTCCTCGCCGCTGCGCTGTCTGTTGGTTGTGATCATTGCTAGCGTGATTTATCTGTAAGTGAGACGCCAAGGCTTACCCCTTTCTACCGGCACTGACCAGACGTTCTACCCTTTCGTTGCAGATATCACATTGGGGTGCTGCGGCGTCGTCGCGAGCGTAACAATAACAACATCAATCGGAACAACAACGCCGACGATGCGGTGGCCTTTGCTGCAGTGCAGCAGATCCAACAAATGATGGACGCGGCAGGGGAGCGCGAAAACAACGATCCCCAGGCGGCCAACAATCCCCAGGCAGGCAATGCAGCCAATGCAGCACCTGTTGCCCCGAATAATGCCCCAAATGGCCAGCCAACGGCAGGGAATCCCGCCGATCCGGCTGCCGTGGCCGCCGAGGCCGTTGCCGTTGAACCACCAAATGCCAATAACTCTGTGATTTCCGTTGTGCGCACCTTTGTCATAACCTTTTTCACATCGCTGCTGCCCGAGGCGCCGGCGCTGTAGAGGAGCAACGTATTTTATAATAGAACCAGTGGATGCAGCTTTACGCAAGTTTCCTACCATATAACCATCCCGTAATCAAAATGTTATTCCAATTATCCCTTTCGGTTTTACCTACTACCTGTAAATGTAGCATAAACATTCATATTGTTTTACTAGCCCTAATGAATAGAGTGTATATTTATTATCCGTGTGTGTCTGTCGAGGGCAGCTATTAGCTATATCCCCCGTGACAGCCGATCTATTAGCTTATAGGAACTTAGATGTCTAAGAAAGCGGCCGCAGCCGAGATGATCTGAGATGTGAGTGCGACCGATAACGATAATGACGAACCTATGAAACCAAGATGCAATTACAAATAAAACGTATGCTTTAACACCAAAAACCACAACGAGATGCAATAGCGGTGTTTGCAAAGTGCAATTCTTTCTGTGCAGAACTAACATTTACACTCTAGTAATTAACTTTAAGTTGTATCGGACACCGAGAATAGTGAAATCCATCTAGATAGCTTCTATAAGATAAAGATTCGACTGCTAACTGAATAACCATTATGATTTTCCAACTGTTGAACATATTCCCCAATAAAAATCATAATTTAAGTGAACGAAATGAGACTATGTTGATGCTAGTTAAAGAATTGCATTGTGTAGACATTGTCGTTTTGAGGAAAGTTCCCAAAGCGGCGTGCCGCTCTCTTAATTCTCGGGGAAACCTCTCTTATCAGAGTGGAAAATTTTCAGCCGAAAAATCGAACTGGGCCCCCACGGGCAAGTAGTAAGTAATCAGCCAGTCCTCTCCGCGCCGTACTCTTCGCTTTGCTAACGCATAAAATCGTTCCTTTACTTCTATATTCATCATTACGAGTATTTCAGCTTTTTGGCTGAGATGCACAGGGCACGGAGAGCGGCTTATCTCGCTGGATTTACGACGGGGTCCACTACTGCTGATTAGTGGCTGTTTCGCGGGTCGCCTCCTCCGGATTCTTCAGAAGAGTGCCAGAGCTCGGAGCAGGCGGAACGGATCGGATCGCAGCACCGGATCATAAGCGGGGAACGACACACAAAACGAATTTGCACTTGATCGGCCGAACCAACCATGTGGCGAGTGATTCAACAGCGCGCAACAATCGCGCATCCGTTCACCAGACAACGCCATGTAAGTTTATTCACCCCCACTGCATCCTGAGTGCGAAATTCTTGTAAAACTTTCAAGCTCTTGAGTAAGCTCTAAAAGTTCCTAAAAGTGCAACTTTTTATAGATCAAGTTTAGGATATCTCTAAAGTAATCATTTGAGACTCATTTAAATGTCTAAAAAAAATGCAATATGAGGGATTAATTTATGTTTTAATCCAGCTTCAATGGCTTTATAATAAAGGCGCTCCCCAAAGGATCCTGTGATCGTAATTGTACTAAAAGCTTTCTGCCCTTTCAGAGTCGCGTGATTGCCATTCGGCGGGAGGATCAGTCTGTTTGGGAGAGACGCGCTCCTTTCGGACCCACCCATGTCCAGAAGCTGGTCAAGCAGAATGTGAAGGTTATCGTCCAGCCCTCCAATCGTCGGGCTTATCCCATGCAGGTGAGCAGGACTGAATAATGTACCCCCTCCCCCGGACGTAAGTTTTCATGGTCAGTTGGCAACGGATTCATTGAGTCTCCGGGCTAATCGCGTCTGAAAATCATATCGGTAGTCAAGCAGCTTGTTGGTGTTTTATACTACATATATAGTTGTGCTATACATTGTACTACACACGCCCCCAAAGTGCGCTGCATCATAAATATAAAGTTTGGGTGATAAGCCTCCGCCATGGAGCTCTAAGTTTGGGGATCGACTGGCCTTGAAACGGAGGGAAAAGCAAACGCGCAGAGGAGAATAAAAGCTTATCGTCAGAGCAACGATTCGGTGGAATCTATATACGCTATATAGTCATCTGATTTGTAGGAGCGATCGAAAGATTACCAATTATTTTCAAAACATAGAATCACGTGGGAAAAACAAGCCAAAAAATGCGATTAAACTGTTTGGGGGGCTAAAGTTGCAAAGTATTTATAAAAATTATAGGATGTGGTTGAAAGACTCTAAAAATATAAACATTATATACTATGAATCCTCACAGGAAGCAATTTGAATTGATTAAACTAAAAATAAGTCAAACAATCTCGTTTTGGAGGTTGTTGTTTATGGCATTTGTTTACAAAGCCAGTAATTTCCATCTCTCCATCTCATTAATTACCCTACATTACCCTGGAATTGCGTATACTTATGATAAGATTGCAATTATAACCTCCATTTGTTTTGTTTATTTTAACCAGGCGTATATGCAAGCTGGCGCTCACATCCAGGAAGACATCAGCGATGCATCTGTGATTTTTGGGGTCAAGCAAGTGCCCATCGATGCCCTGATCCCGGGCAAGACCTATTGCTTCTTTTCGCATACGATCAAGGCCCAGGAATCCAACATGCCCTTGCTCGATGCGATTCTCGAAAAGGTTTGCCTTCAATTATTATTAGCAAATGCACAATATATTCATTGATTTTTCATCTATTTGGTTATAGAAAATCCGTCTCATCGACTACGAGAGAATTATTGACGAGCGTGGGGCCCGTCAGGTGGCTTTTGGCAAATATGC
>JAJJHQ010010226.1:1895173-1963182 GCA_021223825.1 Drosophila ironensis
GAAAGACTCTAAAAATATAAACATTATATACTATGAATCCTCACAGGAAGCAATTTGAATTGATTAAACTAAAAATAAGTCAAACAATCTCGTTTTGGAGGTTGTTGTTTATGGCATTTGTTTACAAAGCCAGTAATTTCCATCTCTCCATCTCATTAACTACCCCACATTACCCTGGAATTGCGTATACTTATGATAAGATTGCAATTATAACCTCCATTTGTTTTGTTTATTTTAACCAGGCGTACATGCAAGCTGGCGCTCACATCCAGGAAGACATCAGCGATGCATCTGTGATTTTTGGGGTCAAGCAAGTGCCCATCGATGCCCTGATCCCGGGCAAGACCTATTGCTTCTTTTCGCACACGATCAAGGCCCAGGAATCCAACATGCCCCTGCTCGATGCGATTCTCGAAAAGGTTTGGCTTCAATTATTATTAGCAAATGCACAATATATTCATTGATTTTTCATCTATTTGGTTATAGAAAATCCGTCTCATCGACTACGAGAGAATTATTGACGAGCGTGGGGCCCGTCAGGTGGCTTTTGGCAAATATGCCGGAGTGGCGGGCATGGTCAACATCCTGCACGGCATCGGATTGCGTCTCCTGGCCCTGGGTCATCACACACCCTTCATGCACATCGGACCAGCCCACAATTATCGCAATTCTTCGATGGCTCGCCAGGCGATCCGGGATTGTGGCTATGAGATTTCTCTGGGCATGATGCCCAAGTCCATTGGCCCGCTTACCTTTGTGTTCACCGGTTCGGGAAACGTATCCCAAGGAGCTCAGGAAGTGTTCTCGGAGCTGCCCATCGAGTATGTGCCACCGGAAATGCTGCGCAAGGTGGCCGAACATGGCAGTGAGTTTTCCTGAAAGATAAACTCCAAAACTGCATTAGGAAATTGAAAATTATAATATTTTTGCAGACCAAAACAAGCTGTATGGCTGCGAGGTGAGCCGATCGGATCATCTGGAGCGTCGTGAGGGCGGCGGATTTGATGCCAAGGAGTACGACGAGTATCCCGAACGCTACATCTCCACCTTTAGCACAAAAATTGCTCCGTATGCCTCGGTGATTGTCAACGGCATCTACTGGGCTGTGGGCAGTCCCAAGCTGATCAGCATTCCGGATGCCAAGAACCTGCTTCGTCCTGCGAACACTCCTTGGTTGCCCACGAGTAAGGGAAGTCCTGCCCTGCCCCACCGCATGCTGGCCATTTGCGATATCTCCGCCGATCCCGGCGGTTCGATTGAGTTCATGAACGAGTGCACCACCATTGACACCCCTTTCTGCCTCTACGATGCGGACCGGAACAAGGACACCAAGAGTTTCAAGGGTCCGGGAGTGCTGGTCTGCTCCATTGACAACATGCCCACGCAACTTCCCAGGGAGGCAACGGACCTGTTTGGCGAGCTGCTCACTCCCCATGTCCACGACATCATCAAGAGCGATGCCAAGAGGTCGTTGGAGGAGGAGAATTTCTCCTATCCCATTCAGTCGGTGAGTTAACGACAGACGGACAGACAGGGAGACAGGCAGACAGACGGACATAGCTAGATCGACTCGGCTGTTGATGCTGATCAGGGGTCGGAAACGCTTCCTTCTCCCTATTACATACATTGCACAAACTTAATATACCATTTGTACTTTAAGGTACATGGTATAACTACAAGTATTATATACGTATAGGGCTTAGGTATCAAGTTAAGTCTGAAACCTTGTTTGGGCTCACCTTTTTATAGTTCCAAAGAAATATTCAATGTTAATTTTAGAAATCTTATCTATTTTTTTAAAGTAACAAGAAATCTCTATACTTCTCAACAATACAAATTGATATACAATATTGGCATACCTTCAGCTTAGTTTTAGTGCAATGTGCCTTGTAATCACAATCGCTTATCAGTAGACTAACGCCTCCCCCTTTTTGCAGGCCGTTATCGCCAGCAACGGTCAGCTGACCGAGGGCTTCCAGTACATCCAGGAGCTCCGGGAGTCGCAGAGCTCTCGATCGCGTCACAAGATGGAGGGCCGCTCGGAGGCGAACAAAAAGGTGCTGGTGCTGGGCGCCGGTATGGTCTCCGCTCCTTTGGTCGAGTGGCTGCATCGGGAGAAGGACGTGAGCATCACTGTGTGCTCGCAGGTGAAGGAGGAGGCCGATCGCCTGGCCCAGCAGTATGCCGGAGTGGACAGCGTCTACCTGAACGTGAACGAGAGCACGGAACACCTGCAGGAGCTGTGCGGCGGGGCCGATGTGGTGGTGTCCCTGCTGCCCTACAGCCTGCACGGCATGGTGGCGCGTTATTGTGTCAACGAGGGCACCCACATGGTCACCGCCAGTTACCTGAACGACGAGATCTCGGCCCTGCACAATGAGGCGAAGGCCAAGGGTGTGACCATCATGAACGAGGTGGGCCTGGATCCTGGCATCGATCATTTGCTGGCCCTCGAGTGCATCCACGAGGTGCAGGAAAAGGGCGCCGTTGTCGAGTCCTTCGTGAGCTACTGCGGTGGCCTCCCGGCACCGGAACACTCCAACAACGCCCTGCGCTACAAGTTCTCTTGGTCGCCGCGAGGCGTGCTCCTCAACACTTTGTCGGCTGCCAAGTATCTGAGCCAGGGACAGATCGTGGAGATCTCCGGCGGCGGCGAGCTGATGTCCTGCCATCGCAGTCTCGACTTCCTGCCCGGCTTTGCCCTGGAGGGCTTCCCCAACCGGGACTCCACCAAGTACGGCTCCCTCTACGGCCTGGGCCGTGATGTGCACACCCTGCTGCGAGGCACCATCCGCTACAAGGGCTTCACCGAGTCCATCAAGCCCATGCAGCTCCTCGGCCTGATCGATGCTGAGCCGCATGCCCTGCTGCATCCCAGTGGACCGGACGTCACCTGGCGCCAGTTGGTCATCCACCTGCTGGGCATGTCCGACTCGAGCATATTCTACGAGAACCTCAAGCAGAAGCTGGTCGAGCGCATTGGCGATGTGGAGTGCATCGAGAGCCTGGGCCTGCTGGAGGACACGCCGGTGGTGAAGTTGAACACTCCCCTGGACACGCTCAGTCACTATCTCTCCAAGAGATTGGCCTTCGGTGAGTTAACATGAGACTGGGGACACACTAGTGAACTCATCTTAATGATATCCGTGCTTTTCAGAGCGCGATGAGCGTGACTTGGTGGTGCTGCGTCATGAGGTGGGCATCCGTTGGCCCGACGGCCGGCGCGAGGAGCGCGGCATCAACTTTGTGGTGTATGGACAGCCCCAGGGACACTCCGCCATGGCCATGACCGTGGGCAAGCCAGCTGCCATTGCCGCCAAAATGATCCTAGACGGTAGGTTTACACATCACAATTCAAGACGAGCAAGTTAACCGAAAGTAATCGTTATTTTTTGCAGGTGAAATCCAGGAACGCGGTGTCCTGCTGCCCTTCACTCCCGACATATACCGCCCCATGTTGCAGCGTCTGCGCTCCGAGGGTCTGACTGCCACGGAGACCTCCAGATGGTTGAACTAAGTAGTCTGATGCGAGATCCCGACCATAAGTAGTCTTAAGCCATCAGTCACCCGTTTTTTGGGGGTGAAATTCGCTGTCTTAGTTGTCGCTGGCTCGATTATTGTGTCGTTTTGTGTGTTCGATAAGACAGTCATTATTGTTATCTTAAATACCGAAATAAGTTTTATGACTAGAGCTACTTGAAGTGCGTAAACAAGTTGAAGTTGCTGTCGCGATTGTGAAATTGTGAATTAATTACGAACCCGACAGTAAAAGAGTGCGGATATTTTTCTATAAAATAACGAAATACTATGGATAAATTTGCACTAATTGGTTTGCGGGATGTGCCACCTGGATGGAAGGAAGGGTAGTTTTATTTTAAGCCCTAGCCTAACGTTTTGTTTAATCTTCAAGATTCGATTTCCGCTCGAGTTTCCCCGCCCATGCGGCGTCGCCTGGCAACCCGATCTGTGAAAGGTTATCGCCTGAACTTGAACTAAAATTGAAGGCAATGTTTCAGTCTAAATTTAGTAAGCTATAGGCCGGCCAATGCGTACCACCCGTGCACGCGCATAAACCGCAACATGATGATCCGGTTGGGTCCGTGTATGGGCGGTACGGTCATTAACGTTTTATAATTGTAATAAACAACAGGCCACAAATCTCCCTGAGATTATCACCGCTGCTGCGGTGGAAATTGTGGAGCTGATAACCTCTCTCTGCTCGGCCGGACACCAATTCTGCGGCAAATGGAGTGGGAGCAATCTACTCGGCTTTTACAAATTTCAATTCACATTCATTCAATGCAAAATTTACTCGCACAATCTCTCTTGAGATAAGAATGTGTGCCCCCGCAGTGATGCCCAATTACCAAGCATAACCATGTTCATATCTCGCTAAGCCTAATGGAAAAGTTTTCAACGTTTTCATTCAATAAAGAAAATAATTGAGTATAAATAAATAAAGTGTCGTATGAAATGGTCTCACAACTGGGATCCATTAATAGGTGGAAGGAAAACCAACCTGATCATTGTACTTTGCATTTCATTCTAATTTTAAAGAACACTTAATTCTTTTAAAACTATTCATAAAACTACAACATTGTATATAAGATTGTTTCAATGCTATGCAGTTTTAGATCAAGTTAATGCTCAATATAACTCTTTAAAAATCTACCGAATTTTTTAGAATATTTGATTCAAAAAAAGGTTTAATAATTCTTTAATAATAATGCCTGTATGCATGAGTGTTCCTATAGCATTTAAGTTTTGAAGAGCGTATATTGGGGTTACAATCTTTCTTCAAAATCTACCCATTATTATGCTCGTCCAGCTTATATTTCCCCCACTTGGATTCAGCTTCGGAAAACTGCCAAATGGGCATTCCCGGGTCTGTGCGCACCGGGATTTGTGACTGTGGAACGTAAGTCGCCGTCGGCGTCACGAATTAAGCGCAGTGGGTCTTCGGACTTGATAAGTCCGCAGTTCCCGTTCAGCAGCCGGCGCGTCCGGAATTCGTGCGCTCCCCGAGTTTCTTCGCTTCCATGTCTGCGTGCCCCGTCTCCGGTTACGTCTCCGATTCTGTCTCCGATTCTTCTTGTTCCTCTCCTGGCTGCGTCTCCGGGTGTTGTATTGTTTGTGCCACCGTAACGGACGTTCGCGTGTTGCGTGCTAGCGGGCGAGCGCACAAAGCGATTATTTAATTTACCAGCATTCAGCTTTTGTATTTCCCGAGCGGCGCGGGTACGAAAATCATTTATCTCTGCTGCCTGGATCCGCAGATGTTATACAATAAGCCGGAGTGGCCAGCCTACCCATTCAAAGGTCAAGCCGATACGCGATAATTCAACTTCCGATCGATCCGATCCAAGTGCAAACTCCCATCCCGCTCTCTCCGTTGATTTTGCCGTTGTCTCGTTATCTCTTATCACTGCACTGGCAACGGCCACAACAAAGTAGCACACATCAGCAGAAAAACACAAACAAAAAGAACCAGAAGCAGAACCAGAAAAAAGCATACATTTTACAAATTACAAAATGGGTTGCATGCGCTATTTGTCGGAGGCTCATTTGAGGGGCTTCGAGCGCTACAAGGTGAGTTCTTTGAGGGGGGTATGGTTCGGATTT
The DNA here is from genome assembly GCA_021223825.1 of Drosophila ironensis. NCBI lineage: Eukaryota > Metazoa > Arthropoda > Insecta > Diptera > Drosophilidae > Drosophila > Drosophila ironensis. The sequence goes on from JAJJHQ010010226.1 coordinate 1,900,796, forward strand.
GGGGTGGGTACCCCATAAAAATCAATGTCGATACCCATAGCGGAGATACCCCCAATACTGCCTCAATCAATTTGTTATAAATTATTAATAACCCGGTGGGGAAGGCCCTAATTAATTCCCATAACTTTTGTCATTTAAAGTTCATGGATGACTTCCTTGATCAATAATACTCCTCCCTTATTGGTGAATAGCTCCCTCCCCGAATTATCATGTTTTAGGTATTAGTGTTAATTAGCGAAATATTGAGTAACATTTGAATAGATTTTTTTGTGTGTAACAAGCAGAACGCTTTACCCAAGTTCCGGTTAGATTAGACATCGCTTGACCCGGCCCGGCGATCGGAATGTCGAAATTTGTACTATCAAAAATTGAGTGTAATACTATGGTTAGTAGGTCATCAATCGAGTGATAAGCAAGCCAAACAAATGTTTCGCAAACGCCAACGGGGAGGAGGCATTGAACTGTCGCAGAGCAGAGCCATGTGCTGGGACTTTGGGTATTCGTGGCATAGATAATGATGGTCCGGGATCGGGTGGAGTGTGTGGAGTAGAGTCGGACGACAACTATCACAAGTGGAATTTGTACTTGTGAAGATTACACCATGAAGTCCGAAGCCAGTGGGATTATTTTAGCTTTAAAATTCTACTTCAGTTAGTGGAAAAAACTAATAGTTTTGGGGTTCATAGTTTTGTAAGCAATATCACTAACTAAATACAAATGTTACCGATTGTGTTATCTATCTAACAACCGTAGTTTTACAAATTTAATTGGTTTCTTTAGTACAACAGCATAGACACCAGTTGGCTCAGTGTTTATGTAATGCACCCATTCTGGAATAACTGCGTAAAGGTAAAAGTTAATCACGAAAAATAATCATTAGTAGATTGCAATAATCCCTTAATATGATTTAGTACATTCCCAAATGGCTGGCACCTAATGTCCTCACCTTTGTGGGCTTCCTCATGACTGTGATCAACTTCATCCTGCTGGCCTACTACGACTGGGGCTTTGATGCGGCCAACGACAAAACGATAGGCAACACAGTGCCCGCCTGGGTGTGGACACTGGCGGCCGTAAACATTCTAATCTACTATAATCTGGGTAGGCTTTACCTAATGCCATGGCTTAATTAGGCATTTGTAATACCCCAAACTTGGTTTAGATGGAATGGATGGCAAACAGGCTCGAAGGACGGGCACCAGTGGTCCCCTCGGAGAGCTCTTCGATCATGGCCTGGACTCCTATTCGGCCGCTCTCATACCCATCTATATATTCTCACTTTTTGGCACGGATGATCTCCCCCCGATCCGCATGTTCTTTGTCATCTGGAACGTATTCCTCAACTTCTATTTGACGCATGTCGAGAAGTACAACACGGGAGTAATGTTCCTGCCATGGGGCTATGACTTCACCATGTGGGTAAGGGATCATAGCTTAATGAATCCTTAAGTTTATCCACTAAACACGTAACTCTCTTCAGGGTGTTAGCGGCATGCTGTTTGTGGCCACTATCTTTGGCCCTGAAATATATCGGTTCAGCATGTACGGCTTCACAGTGGCCAATGTGTTCGAGGTGGGCTTGATTGGCTCCGGTATTGTCAGTAGCCATCCCATTATCATCCGAAATATCTACCTGTGAGTACATTCTGTAATCCATCTTATTTCTCAATCTCTATTAATTGTATTCCCTTAGTTCGTACAAAAACAAAACCGGAAAAATGCGTCCCATGTGGGAGATGCTGCGACCCCTGTTCGCTTTTGTGTGGCTCTTTGTGATCACCACCTTCTGGTCGTTCTTCTCCCGCAATAATGTGATCAACCTGGAGCCACGTATCCTCTGGGTGCTGTACGGAACCATATTCTCGAACATTGCCGTAAGCCCGTCATTATTGATCCATAATTTATGTGACATTCATATCGAAACCCGCAATTAGTGCCGCCTGATTGTCGCCCAAATGTCGGACACGCGATGCGATGCCTTCAACGTGCTGATGTGGCCTCTGGTGGCCACTGTGGGTGTCTGCTGCTTCCCCTACTACCAGAAGTTTTTCGACACGGATCTCACAGCAGATGGGGAGCGCTGGATAGTCCAGGGACTGACTATTTTCTGCACATTGGCCCACTGGCACTATGGCTATGGTGTGGTAGGTTGCTTACAACCGTTTCAATTGCCTACGGTTTCGCTAAACAAACAATTGTCGATGCTACTCCTCAGGTTTCCGAGATGTGCGACCACTTCCACATTCGATGCTTCAAAGTAAGAAAGTCTAGCAGCCAGTCGGGCTCAGATTTAACTCAACTTCTCCAGAACAATAACAAAGTCAAACCGTTGAAAAGCCATTGAAACTAAATCGCCCACTAACCCAAACTACATCAACAAAACCAAAACCAAAACCGGGGACAACAAAAACAAAATCAACCATCTTGTGATATATAGTAGATATATATATATAATAATGGGTTCCTAACCATCCAGCCCTCGCCTAAAGTCTAGGTTCTAAGTGGTCCATACTCAAAAACAAACAAACAAATCAATTCACTAAACCGATACTCGCCCCTCATGCGGTCCCAATGTGGTAAAGTTCATACAAGATATTATGTAGCTATAGCTATAAACCTAATCGTATCCTAAGCAAATAATCGTACTTATCTCTAGCCTAAGAGTGTAGACTAAGTGCATGCGCCGACGAGAGATCTTTGAAGGCAGCTATAACCCGCATGTTGAATATATCATGATATGGCAGCGCTAACTGCATGATCCGATAAGTATTACCCACGTAGTGTTTGTGCCTGAGGACAGCTACTGAATGCAATCGTTTATGTACGGCTAAAGCTATACAAAGGCTATTCTGATTATACCGCCCCTCGTATTGTAATTTCTGTAGATCACGAAACGGGCCGCCAACACTGAACAGGAACTGCAAGAGGCTCCCGGAGACGCAAAGCCCACGGAAAATATCGAAGAGGTCTAACCGCTCCCCAGACTCTCTGCTTTAATGTTGTGTTTACTGTTTAAGCTCGTTACCTAGCCTAGGTTGTTTTCAAAAGAATCAATAATTGTCTTTTAGTCTCTAAGCTCGAACATAATAAACAAATTAGAAAAAAGAAGTGCTGGCAAGCCCTTTGATTTTGGTGTACCTTAGAGTTTATTCAGAATGCAACTGCCATTGGTTATATGTATGAAAATAATTTAAAAATTTGTCATTATCTTACATTATAAACATAGCGCGCGTCATTGGGACGTATGTGGTTATCCCGATCTCCTAGTTCAACAGCAATTGGGCCACAATGCTGTTGTCATCCGCGGGATTGGCGGAGTGCAGCCCCGAACCGCTCTCGAGGAACTCGCGCAGCTCGTTCTCCAAATCGCCGCCGGCCCCGCCGTGCTGTTCGTCCGTTTCGTCGATCTCCATGGCCACCGGATGCAGCTGCGGCAGGGCCACTGGCTGCTGCAGCAGCTCCGGCAGCTGCACGCGCGGCGAGGCGGGACGAGGCGGCAAACCGACTACAATGGACAAGCAAGGATTAAAAGGTATCCTATTTATGAGCAGGCAAACAAGCACAACTTACCGAAACTCATGCCCATGGCCTTGCGCAGGGAGTAGGGATCGGCGATGGCCGAGGGCGGCAGCTTCTTGGCCATGTCGCTTATTTGCTGTGTGATTTGGGTGGCCGTTTGCGTCTCCTCCTGGCCCGGGGGCTGCACCAATCCCAGGTGGCTGGGCAGAGGCTGCGACAGACGATCGTGCTGGGTCGTCCGCAGCTTCTCGATCAACGTCAGGTTCTGGCTGAGATGCTCGTGCATGCGGCGATTGAGCTCAAAGTTCTTCATGTCCGTCTCCATGCCGTCCAAGAAGCTCACATCTATGCCCAGATCTTGCAGAGATCTCAATCGCTTAAAGTCCACTTGTGTGTTTTTATATTTCTCATACTCCCGCTCGATTTGTTCGGTCGTTTCCTGTTGCCCTGCGGTCTCCTCTTCCGGTTCGAAGCACTTGGCAATCTCGCTCTGCTCGTAGGAATGGATCTGCATGTTGTAAAGCTCTTCCAGGGATTTACTGTGCTCCCCATTGGTGAGAATGTCCAGCAAACCGTTGGCTATGGTTGTGCCGTAGTTCGAGTCCTTGGTGAACTGCAGAATGCTCTCGGCATACTCCGCACTGGAGGCATCTCCGTACGTCCCGAGAACCAGCTGCGTTTCCTCGGCACTCAGCGTGGAAAAGCGGGAATCAAAGGTCGGCGCAAAGCTGGCAAAGGCTCCGTAGCTCAGCGGCTTCACCGGCTTCAGGGCGTTCCGTTTGTCCGGCTGCCGCACCTGCAGTTGCGTGCTACCTGTTTGCAGCTTTCCCACCAAATCGCCAATGGTCACCACCCGTTCGGGCCCCTCGTTCTCATCCGGTATCATCAGATTGAGGGTGGTGCTGCCGTCCTTGTGTTGCCGCAGAAAACCCATCTTGTGGGCATTCTTCTTGGCATTCACTCGCTGCTTGGCCTGCTGGGCGGCACTTTGCACTTGCGACAGTATCTCCTCACTCGTCATCTCGTCCACATATGGCTCAAAGTGCGTTTTGGGGGCATTCTCCAGGCGCAGCGTTCGTTTGCGTTCCTCCTCCTCCAGCTGGGCGGGCGTGGGCGGCTCTTCTGCACCCGTAGAGGCTCCTTCGTCGGCGGAATCGTGCGTTTCGCGCGCCATATCGCTGGAGCTTATCTCGAAGCCCAGTTCCTTGGCCGTCAGCTCACGCATGTAGCCCGACATGGGCTTCAAACTTCGCATCAGATTCTCCGGCTGCAGGTGCTTCATGCCCACCTGCAGCAGCCGCTTTGCCGCCTTGTTATACACGGTGTCCACATGATTGTACTTTATGGCATTCTCGCACATCAGCTTGAAGTCATCGCTGAACTCCGTGAGGGCCCCGTACTCGTGATCGTCGATCTTCTGTCGCATCGTCGAAAAGTCCATCGGCTTGCTGATGATCGAGGAGTAGCCCGGAGCCATGTCGTCGGTCACGGGCCAGGCGAAGAACTGATGTGGATCCCGCTTCTCCAGGAAGCGCAGCAAATGCTCGAGCAGCTTGTTCAGCGGGGACTTTTGCTGCTTCAGCTTGAGCACACAGCTCCTGGGCTCCCGGCCGGACTCACTGGAAGTGCTGGGCGTCTTCGGGGCCTCCAGAGCCTTGGGCGTGAGAGCATTCAGCGAACTAGCTCCTCCCGGCGTCATTGGCGAGGGTATGATGAGCTGAAAGGCACACACACATAGCTGTAGCTAAAGTAGCAAGTAGGGTTTTCTGGATTTACTCACATCCGCCAGGGGTTTGGTGGGGCTGCTGCCGGCCAATCCCATCGAGGAGGACTGAATGGAGGAGGAATTGGGCGAGGAGCCCATGAGGATGTCGTCCAGCTTGCGCGCCGCTATCGTCTTGCTCACCGCACAGGTGGAGGGCGAGTTGTCCGTGGTGATGCCCGCGTAGAAGAGAATGTTCTCCGGCAGCGGCTGCGACTGATCGTCGTCCATGAAACTGAAGCCATCCTGGCTGGAATCGGCGTCCGCAGCCGGTGGTGGCACCGATTGCAGTGCAAAGCCACTGCAGGCGGCATCATCCGGCCCCGGGACGACGTCCTCCTCCTCCGCCGATCCAGCCTCCCGGTGACGATCCCTGCTCCTGTGACGCTTCTCCTTGTGATGTTTGTGTTTCTTCTCGCGGTCCTTCTCCTTCTTCTTCTTCTTCTTCTTGGACTTCTTGTGGCGCTCGCGATGGCCCAGCTGCTCCTGCAGCTCGTCGGGCACGGGCGACATCATCGCCTCGGCAGCCGTGGGCGGTCCGGCGTCCACCATCGGCGAGTTGGCACTGTACTCGGGGGTGGCATTGGAGCCCACCTTGAGAATGAGCTTCAGTCCGCGCTGCAGTTGCCCCGGATCCTGGTGTTGGCTGTACTCTGGTAAAAAAAAAAATGTATATATTGAAATTAACTTCATTTTAATCGTGTTTAAATCCTCCCTGATATGTTTTTGATTTTTTAAACTTTCTAACAAATTGAGCCCTGGTTTTTCTCAGTGCTCACAAGAAGCGGCAAATGGCTAGAGCGAGATAGCAGATGCCAGAGGAGCCCGGATTCAGGCTGGCTCACCTTCATATTTCTCGCGGCGCTCGGACTTGTTCTTCTTGTGCTTCTTGGAGGAGCCCATCTTCCGCTCCGGTTCGCCAACAAATCAACCGGACCGACGGCAATAGTACATAAATAAACGAAAAACAAAAACGACTTCGTGCGAATGACAGACGCCAGGGCTATCGGTATCGACAGTGTTAGTGCTGCCGATAGGCAAATTACGATAATTTACCCAAGAGCCGCAGCTGCTATGCGTTTTCCAGCACTGGAATAATTACAAAAATTTGACCGCCAAAATCCAATTATTTATTCGTTTCGTTCAAAAAGTATTAAACGTTCTCGAATCGGCCTTAATAGGTGAAATATTTGTTGATAAGCCTTTTAACGATTGTAACGTTGCCTAGCGATTGCGACGCTTAAGGGCCGATGACTTGTTTGCGTTTAGCGGCAGGGCATTTGATGTTTTACCACGGGCCCTTTGCGCGGAACGACGTCGTTGCGAGACAACGGCAGCCACTTGATTTATCTTCTTTTGGATGGCATTCCTTGCTTTCCCAGTTTTCGCACTGGCGACCTGTGAACTAAAAATAGTCCGTGTTGAATTCAAGCTCTGCAGGGAGGTGTCCAATTTGGTGCGTATTCGATCCAAATCCGCACGCATGCGCTGTATATCAAGCGCTATTGTGTGGCGGTCCCTTTGAAGCTTCTTGTGCTGCATTAACATCGACTCCAAGACATTTTTTTGTTGCATGACTTCACGAATGCGAGTTTGTGGGGTAGCAGAGCCTTTAGTCGTTTTCGCATTGAACAATAAAGGTTGTAATTTGGCGATCTTGACAGAGGAGCTACCACCACCCCGTATGCGGCGTGAATTTTTACGCTTAAGTTTCGTCGACGACCGAGCTGGCTTCGGGGGCACTTCCACTGGAGCAGGTGCAGGTGGCGGTACATACGGCTTGGCCCTTCTCGGTGGTCGGACCGCTAAAGGATACAATATGTAGAAACATAGGAATGCAAGGCGGAGAAACACTCACATTTCATGGTCATATGCACCCGGTCCATCATGTTCTCGACGGTTTTGCGTGAGTCCGGCAAACGATTGTGAAATGGCACGTCTGGTGTATGGAGAACAGGTTGAACTGTCGAAAACTTGCGCCTTATTTTGTTACCCAGCTTCGCGAGCCTGCCTCGTACCTTTTCCTCGGGCTCCCAGGCGTCCCGTATCTAAAAAAAAATTAAACTACGGAAACATGATCCACTTTACCACTAGAAAGGACTCAACCTGAGTAGTCAGAAAACGGTGCAATGATAATTGGTTCTGGGTCATTGTTCGGCCGTTTGGGTTATTTCTGGAGCGTTTTTGAATTTGGAAAACTAAAACTCAATTTTGAAACTAAACTAAACTAAAAATCAATTTTGAAAATAAAATTCAGGAATAAAAATTTTTTAGAAAGGCCAAAAATGGGTCATTTTTAACACCGCCGGATATGACAATTTACATTGCACAAATAAGGCAAGGCTTGCCAGGTTAAGCAAAATATGCGCCGTTCATATGCTTTCAGCAGTGCTGCGAAGGGGGTTAAACTAAATTGGCTAATTAATATTTCTATCAAAAGTGGTAAACATTTTTAAAGGTTTTATTAAAATAAAATTTTCGTAGCATACAATTAATTATTTTAGTTTTCGAAATGTTTGGTATATTTTCGGTATATACTTTCAATGGCTTGGTTATTCCACCTCTGCTGTGGTGGGGTCACACTGGCGGAAAACCGAGAGAAATTGGTGTTTTCTTTATTTCACGGTCCAAAAACAGGGCTTGGATTGGAGCCTTGGTCGAGTCGCACAAACGCAAATAGCAGCCATGGAGGTAGCCACCGCCCCCGCCCACGCCCCCGGCGATCCGAAACCGGACCTGAAGGCCGGCAGCCCGAATCCGGGCCACAATCAGAACCACAATCAAAAGCCAAGCCAAGCGCCGGCAGCGGCAACAAACGAAAATGGTGTACAAACAGGACAAATAAAGACCGACGGCTGCGGTAAGAAAATGCTCAATTTCACAGCAATTCCTCATGGTTTTGGATTGAATTGAAATTAATTTCGACTGGCAATCGATTGCAGATGCACTACATTCCGCGGGGGAGCAGAAGAAGGGCGGCAAGGAGCAGAAAAAGGACAAGGACAGGGAGGAGGAGGAGAAGCCCAAGAGCGAGCTGGCCGATAAAGTATTGATTACCATTTGCAGTGCAGATCGCAAGAACAAGAAGACCTTCATGTCCCTGCCCACGCGGAAGGATGTGATTGAGAAAGGTGAGACGATCAATGGGCTAATTAGCTGCAAGCAGTGCCAAGAATAATCAAATTTGTTGGTGATTTGCAAGGGTAAAAGGGACATTTAGTAGATGGTTAACCTGTGCGGACATTTATTAGCATGCTTGGATCAAATTTTCAACTTGGGAGCCGGCCAAAATAAGAAAAAAAAGGTTTACGTGCGATTTTATGGTTCCACATATTTTGTGTAATTTNCGGCCAAAATAACAAAAAAAGGTTTACGTACGATTTTATGGTTCCACATATTTTGTTTGTGTAATTTCACACATTTCGTTTTAATCGTGAACTTCGGATGACGTGCACATTTCGATTCCTTTTCGTTCGGGACGTTCGGCTCCAAGTTCCTTTTTCACCGTTAAATTACGAACACTTGCAAATGCCGATTCCCTTTTGTTCGAGACATTCTCAGCTTTTTGTTTTTGGGAGCCAAAAGAGTTATGGGCTGCCCACCGCTGACTCAAACAAATAATCATCGATCGGGGATTACAAATAGTTGCAAAAAGTGCCAGGCATTATGAAGTTTTATTAATGATATGAGAGGGTAAAATGGCATTTACTAGACTGATGACTAACACCACAAAGTAGCTCTTAAACTCTTAAAACAATGACTAAGAACTGAAACCAATAATCATCGATCAGTGGCAGAAAATGCATGAAATAATGAGTTTTTATTAATGATTCAAAAAGGTAACAGAAATATTTGGGTTAATAGTGATAATGATAAAAGAAAATGCTTAAAAAAAAATATTTGAAATCTTAATAAAGTCGTAAATTGTTTTAATCCCTTAACTAGCATTCTTAAATCAGGACAAAGAATTAAAATAAATAATCATTTATTGATCAAGGGTATCAATTAATGGCAAAAAATGCTAGCAAGTAATTATTTCTAATAATGAATTTAAAAATGGATCGTATTGCCATCTTTTTTGCATTCTGAAAATATATACGACTCCAAAATACTTATTTTAAACGCAAAGAAACTTCTTAAACCGCTTTCTCATATCATAGAGTTGGATGCAGAAAAATTATCATAGATCGATGGTATCGATTAGTTGGAAAAAATGCCAACGATGCTTTTTGGACCCCTAAAAGTGTATATATTCAGCATCAACGACTGAGTCGATCTAGCTATGTCCGTCCGTCTTTCCGTATGAACACCTCGATTTTGGAGACTATAATAAATAGAGAAATAGTAAATATATTCAGAATTATGTGATCCAGTTCATCAAAAGGTTGTTTCTACTTTCCCGCACCCCCGCAAACTGTAAAATTCTGTGGCGTCCACAATTTTAGCTCTAGAGGTACTAAATTATAAATTCGGATATTACATTGGTAGAGCTATAATCTTTGTTACTTTTTAATGACTGAAAAGGGTAAAAGAACATTTACTAGAATATTATTAACTAACCAAAAAACCCCAATATTAATAGCTCCTTAAATGGCATTCTTAGATAAAAAAAAAATTGAAAACCCATAATGAATAATCAACGATCGATGGTTTTAATAAGTTCCAAAAAATGCCATGAAATATTTGTTATTGTTAGCGATATGTAAGGGTTACCCTTTTAGAAATATTCCAAATTATTAAAGATTTAAGAGCATAAAAAAGAATTCCAAAAAAATATTCGACATTTATCTGGAGTTTATCTTAATTGCCATTTAAACCTGAATATTTTAACTTCTTAAATCTCAGATCACAACAATCAGCAAAACCTACAACAAATAACCATCAATTGAGGTTTCTATGAGTTGCAAACCCAGCTATAAATGGCTTCAAAAACTCACTTAAAGTTGCTAAAAAAAACCTATAATTTGTAGCCCTTGAACTTGCAATCTCAGACCAAAACAAGAGCCAAAAGAAGCGGCTTTAACCTATTCTTCCCCTCCTTGCAGCCCACAAATACGGCCTGTCGGGCAGCACGATTGTCCTAGAGAGCAATGGCTGCGAGATCTGCGAGGACGATGTGCTGCTGTTCGCCGCCAAGGAGAAGATCCTGCTGATGCTGCTGGCCGAGTCCGATGAGTATATAGTGCTCCCACCACCATCGCCGCTGAACCGATCGGAACGCGCGAGCAGCTCGGTGGATCCCAGCTTCTATGCCAACAACAGTATTGTCTCGAATGCCAACGACTCGACGGTGTCCAACGACGAGACGCTCTCGCTGGCCAGTGTAACGCCCTCAAGTGCAAAGCAGAGCTCCACCCTGTTCAAGGACTTTTCGATACCGTGGAGCAAGGTGCCGGGCGACATCATGAAGATACTGAAAGCAAAGGGCAGCCTGGGCAAGCGACTGAATACGCTGGGCAACGCTCTAGTCGATGCCCTGCGCGAAAAATCCGCCCACATTCCCATCCGTGTGTTCCGGCAGGTGGCCCAGCAGGCGGCCGAAAAGTATCCCGATTCGCTGCTCGAGAAGGATCGCGAGGGCCAGTTCATAGCCACGACGCCGCAGTCGCTGATCTCGAAGATGATCAACCGGAACAATGCCCTGAACAGGCCGCAGAAGCGGGCCAGTGGCTCCAGTTCCGGCACCTTTGAGTCGCACATTTCCAGCAAAAAGCGCAAGTCGGGCGTCAGTGCCGCCAACGGGGATGCCAAGGCTCAGGCCCAGGTCAACAGGGACCTGGAGCAGAAGAAGGAGCTGCTGATATCCAGCTATCGCGGGAGTGCCTCCCTCGAGAAGACCACCATTTCGGAGTACATGAAGGAGTGCTTCCCCCTGCAGCGCGCCTTCTTCAACAACAGCGAAAAGATCCCCGACATCACGGCCATCAAGGACAACTGGCCGTACATCTTCGACAAGGCAATGCTGTACCAGCATTTCGAGCTGCTCATGTCCATCGATCCGCGAGTGCTGGAGAAGAGTCTGGCCGACGAGAAGGAGCGCTTCTTCAAGTGCTTCAGGGGCTCGAAGAACAAGAAAATCAGCGCCCTGGAGGAGAGCAATGCCAATCTGGTGCGGGGCATAGCGTACTACTTCAACGAGGATCCCGACTACATATTCAAGCAGCTGGAGAACGGACCCCTGTCCAAGGAGGTCCTGCAGAACATGAACCCCACAAATGCCCCCTGGGTGGCCCTAGTCAGTGAGTATTCCCTTGCTAATTCGCAGCCCTTCGCAAGCGCTTCAATTTATGCTTTTTTGCAGATTCGCCCACAACGGCCGATGGCGTGGAAAGCAAGACCGAGGCCATGGTCTACATTGAGGGCCAAATTATGGCCACTTTTGCCGCCAAGGACGGCGACCTGCCGGACATCCTGGCCCAGCTGATCTGCTACTACTATACCTTCAACATGATGTACCCCAAGGAGGCCAATCAAACTCTCGAATTTATCGTCGTCTATTTTCTGCAGCACACGCCGGAATATGTGCGCACGGCCAAGAAACCGGTGACCACCAACAGCAAGATCAACCAGCTCATCGCCAAGCTGGCCAATGCCCTTGCCAATGGCTGAGGTAGGCAGATCCTCCAGCTGCACCTCCTCCTCCTCCTCTGCCCGGCGAGCGCTGATACTCGAATGGGAAACTGTAACCGGAGGCGCTGCGGGCGCCGCTTCAAAATCCCCCAGCTCCTCGTCAGTGAGGAGCAAAGTTCTGTTTAGTTTATTTATTTTATCCGACCTATTCCACATGTATTTGTACCGCTACTCCTAAGATTTGCATAAAAGAGTGTAGTAATGTTGTGTATACATTTCTGATTTGTCACCCGAGCAGTTGCGTTTCTCTGTTTTGCCTACAATTTGTTTATTTACTTCGATACTTTGCCCTTTTTGTGAGGCCGCTTTTTGCCTTGGAAGCGTTTTTTGTGAAATGGATTCCCTTGCTGGGGATCGCTATCTTGGAATTTCGCAGTGCCGTGCGACAGGACGCCGTTTCTGCGCAGATCGTTGGTGGCCTGATCGATAGAATGGTTTTTGGAAGCCACAGACAAGCCCATGGTGAGTTTCCTACGAAAGAAGTTGCGCTCCTTGAAAGTGAAGTTCTTCACGTCCGTGGGCAGTTCTCCCTGCTCGCACTCCCCGAACGTGGCCTTCATCTTGACGTTCTTTTGAGTCTTTTGTTTCTTGCCCTTGGCGGGGGCGGGCTCATCCTCGAAGGACTCCCACGTGGTGGCCTCCCCGCGCTTGGCCTCGATGATGTTCCTCCGGTGGTTCTTCTCCCGCTGCTGCATGAACTCCTTGGCCTCCGCGCTCTCAACATTCAGGCGCTCGGCGCTGATTGCCTCCTCGGAGTCGTCTATGATGTCGTTCTTCACATGCTGCCAGGGTTTGGCCGTGGGCTGCGGGTCGGGGGCGATTTCGGGCCGCCTAGACTTGAAGGCGGGCGGCCTGAACTTGACCTTGCCCCAGGTCTTGGTTATTTGATTCAGCTTTTTCTTGTGACTGCCCTCGGAGCGATTCATTGCAACGTTCGAATGTTTGTTTTTGTTCCACTGCTGCACGCGTTTTAGAGATGGGAGATTCTGGTAGAGCTATACAATTAATTTATATAAAGTTAAAAATATATCAAAATGGGCTTAGATGCAGCTATTATTATACCTAAGATAAAGTATTTATATCTCAGAAGTGAACTTTCATTAATTAATAGAAAGTTATTGTAATTTTTGAGTGACAGCTCGATAACCGCCAGGGGTCCATCTCTGGCATGTTTTGTTATCGGCGCATTTGAACCGCTCTCTATCGGCTCAACACGTGCGCCGAGTGGTTACTTATTCACTTTGCATAATTCCAGGATGCACAACGGCCGAGGACACAACAGAGGTCCTAACGAGGATCACCATCACCGGAGTTTCGACAACGACCCCTTTCCCAAGTTCCGTGACCCGCAGTCCCCAGGGCAGAATAATCGTGGAGGCGGCGGAGGAGGAGGAGGTCGACGCAGAGGAGGAGATGGTGGTGGCGGTGGGGGAGGAGGTGGAGGTGGTGGAGGAGGTGGAGGGGGTGGCGGCAGACGACGATCGGGCGGCCGCGGCAGAAGAGGAAATGGAGGCGACTGGAGAGGACGCGGCCGCGGGGGCGGAGGCGGAGGCGGCGGCAACAACAACCTCACCTGGCACAGAAAGTCAAGCCCCAGCCATTCCAACATGATCTATTTCGACAACGTGGGCGGCAGCTTCACAGAAGATCCCCCGCTTTCAGGGATACCACCAGCTTCCTCCTCGCCCGTTGCCTCGCATCTCTGGCAACATAACGTACCACGTGCGCCCTTCAATACCTCAGCCTCCTTGCCGGCCCCGCCGCCCGAGGAAGCCAGTTTCGAGCCCGAGGAGCCCAAGGAACCACTGATTATAGTCAAAAGGGAGAAGGATCTCTTCAAGATTGCTTCCAAACCGGAAGCGGAGGCCAAGGCCCAAAAGGAGAGCGCCAAGGAGGTGGTAACTCAACCGGATCCCAAGGTGCAGAAGAAGAAACAGGAGGAGAGCTCCTCCAGCTCGTCGAGCTCCTCCGATGAATCCGAACCCGAGCCTGGGGAATTACAAAAATCAAAATCGACACCAGTAAAAGCCCCACCAAAGGTGACAAATGGAAAAGCGACTGCGGTCGAGAAGAAACCCGCTGAATCGTCCTCCGATTCATCCTCCGAGTCGAGCTCATCGGAGTCCGAGTCCGACGAAAAGGAGGCTCCTCCGCCAGCGAAGAGCAAGAAGGGAGCCAAGGAAAACGAGAAGGCTGCCAAGAAGACGAAGAAGAAGGCTTCTGTTGAAGAAGAGGCTTCGGAGGAGGATGTGGTCTGCATGGGCAGTCAGAAGACCCAGTTCACGATCACGGACGATGATGAGAGCAGCGAGTCTGAATCCTCTGATGAAAAGCAAACTAAGGTGTCCAAGAAAAAGACCAAGCAAACAACTGCCGATGCTTGCGGAATCTGCGATAAAAAGGTAGGCAATTTCATAATGCAATAATGATTTATTAACTAATCCTTATCGTATCTGCGCAGGGCCATACCTCCTTCCAGTGCCAGACGATCTGCCGGAACTGCTCCGGCCGCTATCACGGCTTCAAGCAGTGCCCCAATCCACCGAACTTGAGCATGGTCCTGCAGAGCTTCATGGAGTTCAACATGCAACAGCTGGCATCCTTCCATTGCGATCAGCGTTTCGTCTTCCCTGCCGGCTCTATACCTCCGCAAGCTTTACCCCCATCGATTGCTGCTGCTCCGGCAAACAAGACCAAAAAGACCAAAAAAGGGGCCAACAAGAAGCTGAAGAAAGCGCCGCTGAAGAAGATGAAGATGGAGCCAAAGGACGATGACGAGGACGATGATGATGAGGAGGAGGACGAGGAGGAGGACGGAACCGGCGCCAGCAGCGAGAGCGAGGAGTCCGACAGCAGCGATGAGCCCGCGAAGAAAAAGCGAAAGCACAGCTCTAAGTCAGCCTCCAAAACTATGCCCGCCCAGGTCTATCCGTTCCCTATCATGGGCGCTCCCGGGGCACCGTTCAATTCAATGATGTATCCATATGCCCAACGTTTCGGTTTTCCGAAACCGTAATCCTAAGTTTACTTTAAATAGGAGTATAGAGGAAAAGCGAAGATAGAACAATAATCTGTTGTACTCATCGTTGGTCGAGTATTTGTAAGTTTCACCCTTTTTAAACGTGTTTAAAACATTCGATTTTGTACTGTCCCAGAATATCTACCTGCCAACACGTTTGCTTTATAAATGAAACATGGATTTCATTAAAAAATATGTAGTTTCCGGATAATTTTTAAATGGATTTATATAAAACAAAGAGCCGCATTTTTTAAGGATTGTAAAATACTGTAACAAATATAAATACGTTTGTAAAGAGAAATATTGAACATTCAATTGAGTCATGTACAGTCACAACTGGTATTCAACTATTTTGAAAACCGATTACGAAAATCGAAAGTCACCCATGAAATCGATAGTTTTTCGGGTTCTCTCGGAGAAATCGAGACCAGCTGTTGCATGCCATGCTGCTGGCCAAAATATGTTTTGTTGTGTTTACGATCCGCGCAGTTAAAGTTAAGTGACAAAATAGTGAATAAAACGAAGAGTTTACCGTCAGCTGATTCGGTGAGTGGCTGCTTCTTATATCTCTGATACTCCCTTGGTCGATAGGAAAATCATTTGGGGTCTCTAAGGTACGAAAAAACAAACATAAAATATTTATTAACCAAAACAAACGGGAAATGCTACTCATAATTTTGAATATTCTGCAATTCCTTTGGCCTCGAGATTGAGGACCATTTGCGGAACCCATTGTTTGCCCAACTGTTTTCTGTACTTAAAATTTGCATTAACATCGTCGACTAGCGCGCCCTCCGACCATTGTCGTCTAAGGCATGCAGAGGGCCAGTTGCTCTCGCTCGCGGTCGGTGCCGCAGGATATGGGATGGTTCATGCCCCGCGGATCGATGCCCGGCTTGAGCAGTGACTGCTGCAGCTCGTAGATGATCTCGCTGGAGAGTACGCTGACGGCCAGCTTGAGCACGGCCTGGTAGTTGAGCGGATTGATCGCATAGCTGAGTATGCCCCTGGCTATCTGCTCGTTCAGATAGTTCCTGTCCAGGGTCAGCAGCTCCTCGCGCACCTCCATCTTGCGGTTCTCGAAGTGACACTGAATCGCCGCAAACACCAGCTTGTCAAGGCCCACGAGTATGTCCCGCTTGAACTTCACCAAATAGTGCTCGATGAAGACGATCTGGTTGCGATTGAGGTGCGGCAGTCGCACCTTGTCCTGGATCACCTGTTCCCCGAGTTGACTGACCACCAGCGAGGCCAGCGAGCCAGCGGGCGTGGGCCTGCGGTCCCCACACGGCCGGATGTCCACGAACGGATGGATCTCGTAGCTGCCAATGCCGATGGTGCTGGCGATGCCGTTGAAGGAGACGTGCGAGGCGCGCGAGTGATTCTTCGGTGGCTTGGGTACCGCAGGCGGCATATCCATGGCCTTGTGATCCCGCGCAAACGAGATGATCTGCGAGGCTTTCTGGGGGTTTGCACAAACGATGAGATCAGGTCAAATAGAGGAAGAGTATTGTGGGTCTTGTACTCACGTAGTGCACGTATTTCTTGGCGTCGCAGATAAAGTCCTGGATGCGCGAAATAAGCACCATGAGGGCGCACTCGTCGTCGCTGAGATCCTCGTTGAATCCGGCTACAATGTGGTTGAGAATGTACTGGGCTGCCTTGTAGATGGGATCGTCGGGTGCGAAGGTGAGCAGCGTCTGGCCCTCCATGGCAATGGCTGCGTTCAGGGCGTAGCACAGTTCGCTGTCAAGCAGACCCTCAAAGATGGTCTGGTACTCGTCGCAGAACGACGGCTTGCGCTCATATGGTGGCTTCTTCTTCTTCCTGCGCTTGCGCTTGGGCTTGCGAGCAATTTGCTTTTGCCGCGATCTCTCCTTGATCTCGTCCTGAATGCGCAGCCACTTCTCCTTGTAGAGGGCCTTGTGGCGCTCGATGAACGCCACCCGTTCCTTCTCCACCTCTTGCAGCAGATAGTTGATCCTGGCCTGGTTGGAAATGCGCTCGTCCAGTCGCTTGCGCCAGGATTGGATCTGATGCTCGGTGTTCTTGACCAGTCGCTGCTTGCGCAGCAGCCGCATATTCTTGTTGAAGCGATCCTTTTTGAACTGGAAGAGCTTCTTCTGCTTGATCAAGAGCTTTCGCTGCAGATCCTGGCACATGCTTATGTGCGCCGCCACCCGCATGTTGGTGAGCATCTTGCGATGCTCCAGCAGCATCGTCTGCATGGTCGCCAGGTTCTCCAGGCGCCTGACCTTGTCGTACGTGATGTTCAGCAGGTGAACCTTCCGCTCATGCCGCTCCTTCTCCAGCTGCATCTTCCTCGCCAGCACCTCCTCGGTGCACTGATGCCTGGCCGCCAAATTCTGATGATCGCGTTTCGTGATCGCCTCGGCATTGTTGATCAGCAGGCGATCGAACTGTTCCGCCTCCCGGCGCTTGTACGCCTGCAATATGTAGTAGAGCTGCGATTTGTGCAGCTCCTGGCGATGCTGATTGAAGTCCTTCAGGTTGCAAATCACATCATTGTCCTGCGTGATTTCTCCATTCTCGCGCAATCGCTTTAGATTCCGCTCGTTTGAATAGAATGTCTTCAGATTGGAATCGTGGAGAGGATTGTACTCGGGAATGTTATCGGTCACAGAGGACTCGAATTCCTGCATGCCACTTTTGAACTGAAAATGGATTACCCATTATAGTACATAGTTTGGCAAATGTTTGTCAAGTTAATCCCCTTACTGACTGTCCAATTTTGTTCTTCGAAAATATAACCTGATTGCCGGGACACTTTAGCATGGGCAGCTTGCAGTTCAGCGGAATCAACTCCCAGCCCGGAAGACTGTTGATGGGCAGCCCCGTCTTGAAGGAGATCATCTTGAGCATCGCCGGATTGCCGGACACCTTGTTCCGGCGCGGCAGCGACAGAATGTCTATCATCCTGCTGCCTTTTATTGAATTTGAAAAGCCTTAAGATTCGTTTTTTGTTGTACAATTAACTTTAGTTATCTGTATGTTTATAGCGAAATGAATGTGTTTCACAAGCCCTACGAATAACCTTGATCTATAAATTTTAATCCCACCGCCTACTCTAGCCCGATTTTCCCCTGATTAGCCCCTGAAAATCTTCTTTATTTCTTTGCATTCGTTACTTCATTGGAGAGAGCTGGAAAGCTCTTAAAATTGCTTACCATCTTTGCCTTCGTTGTCTCGTTTTTTATGTTGTTTGTCGGTTCAATGGCAGTGCTTAGCTCTGCTTATCAAAGCTTTTCTTGTTACCGGTATCCTTGGAGGAAGGGCTGGTCCTTGGCGTGCTCGGTGTGGTGTGGGTGGTGTCTGCTGTTTTGGGGGCCAAGCCCCACCGTTCCCGCTTTATTATCGTTGCCAGGAGGCAATAACACTGTACCGGAAACTGGGGAAAACTCGATTTGTTGCCAGTGAAATTGAATAAAATTTGGCTTTGACTTGTTTATAATATTTGCCATCGAAGTTTTATGGCAACATTAACATAGAAAGCCAAGAGAGGAATGTGACGAGTATTATTTATTATTATAATCCAGCTTGGGTGTCCAAAATACTCTTTCTAATCAATCATGAACCCTATTATTAATATTTATTTGCATGACAAACACCGGTTATCCATTTAGAGATGCTAATTACTTGTTTATTAGACGCCAAACCACTGTTTAATGGCGTCCATCAAGCATTTCCCTTAATTCCGTCTACTTATCGTATGCAAAATAAACAAACTTTGACATTTCATTGATATCCCGCACACGCATAATTTCGGTGTTTGCTTTGGTAATTTGCGTTTCGACTTTACGAGGTCCGCCGTTAAAGTCCCGGGGCCCGCATCCTGTATCCTGTTGGATACCCATTAGTCGAGCTCCAGCAGATTCTCGCTCGTTTGTCTGCGGCTTACATAAATCCCCGGCTCACTATCCATCTCCATCTTTGTCGGCCGCATAATATTGTACACTGTATCCCCTGTATCCCTCCCCCGGCGGTGACCTCGTTTTCCAGTCGGTTTGGACGACTTTAGACTGCGACTGGGGACTGTGTGTGGGCATCTTTGAGCATAAATATTTACCAATCGCTCGGCCGGCGTCGGCGTGTCTGCATTGGCTCAGCTCCATGGGCCGCAGACCCTTTCGTGCAGTTCCCCCGTAAATAAAATCACATCAAGTGCTGAAACGTACTCACTGCAGCACGTGCTCCAAATATTCTCTCGAGTGTGCTTTCCATTTCATCTAACACCTTCTGCCCTCCTGCCCTTCGCCCTTTCCATTTGCCACAACTCCAATGCTATTTCACGTGAGCCGTCGATGGGCATAAATAAAAAATGATGCTGGCATCCCGAAAAAGAACAAAAAATAACGAGGAAAACTGTGCGGGAAAGCGAAAGGTGCGTGCCAATCTCGAACGGCCTTTCCCCCAATCGGCCCCCTTGGCCGCCCATTGAATGTTATATAATAGTTACTTCCTGTTACAAAATGGGTCCCCAGGGATGGCCGCGTGAGTCTGTGCGGTAACGAGCTAATAATCCTTGGGGAAACCAAAGGAAGCATTCAAAACTAGCAAAGATGGGTATGGCAATGCTAGTTTCATTTAAATGTCTCCCAAATTAGGCGAAAAGTCAAAGCTGGTTAATATTTTAGGTTATAAAACATTAGATATAGGATCTTCAAAGAGCTTTATAAAGTTATTCTTAAAAAAAATAATTTTTTTGGGTTATAGGAGTATTTCTTTATATAGAAACAGAGAATATGGGATCTTCAAATAGGTCCTAAGAGTGCTGATAGTTTTTGATTCTGCGCCAAGGATATTTTTGTTAGTTTGAACTTCTAAAACAACTAAATGTTTTAGGCATACCAAAACCACCCAATAAAGTGGTATCTTGTGGGATTTAATATTGATTTTTGCATACCTTGCATTCCAAATTTTTGCTTTCATTATCATTCAGTTTTTGTGAATCTACAAATTCATATTTTTGAATGAATTTTCACGCACAAGCTCGTATCTCCCGCACTGAACCACCCCCGAGACGAGACATCGAAAACATTCCACCATCCCTTCGCATCCCTGCACGAAACCATCGATGCGTGTTGGGATAGTTAGTGGGCGCCATGCCCATTCCATCCCCCAGGAACCACGACTGCCCCCTGCGACTGCCTCCCTCCCTCCGCCTGCCTTTGCATCTGAGAAACGGCTACCGGCAAAGCCGCACACAGCTGTGCTGCCAGTGCCTGCCCCTTTTCGTTGCCTCCCTCCCATCTGGTTGGCTGCCACTCAAAGTTGACAGTCGCGAGATGGCGTTCAACCGGGAAAGCTCTGGGCTTTCAATCGACTGAAGCGCGGCTTTCAACCACTTTCTATGGAGAGAGGCTTTCGCTGAGAGTTTTCTTGTTTCACTCACTTGTTTGAGAGAGGAGTTGCGAGTGGCGTCGAACTTTACGTTGCCCAACAAAGTGTATTTTTCTTGATTTTAGTGTCTTAACTATACTTCTATTAAGTATAATGGTTCCCAAATTATTTAAAATAAGTTATCTCTACATTAGTGTCCTAAGTTATTATCAAACTCGTTTAAGTTTTGAATATATTTTTAGGGGGTCCAAGAAACTATATTCTAAAATCTTACTTTTTCAAGTTTTAAACAAAAATCTCGTTATTTTCAAATATTATTTATTATTTACTTGTGTGTATGAAAAAGCATACTTAAATTTCAGCGTACTTGAAAAAGGCCAAGCTTTTTGTAATGTTTTATCATGCTATCTGATAAAATATGCCTGAAATAAGTATGTATGTTTTATGATCGGTAACAAAATTTATGTTAAAAATCTATTGAAAATCCTGCAATTCCCAAAATGCCATTATTTTAGTCGTATTTCTTTTGACCAATATGAGTGGCTTGTCTTGGCAACAAATGCCTTGCAAACTAGTGTCAGTTAACAGCATTAGCGGCTGCCAGAGGCGGCATCGAACCTGGTTGGGGAGCACTTCCCCAGCTCGTCGGAAGGTTTGTTTGTTTGGTTCAATCGGAGAGCTCCGCTCGTGAACCATACACTGTTAGTTTTAAACGAAAATTTATCCTCGAACGAAACGGTCGTGGCGGACGGGTGTGCGCTTTTGCTTTTCCAGAGACAAACTCGGGAAAACCTGCAAGGCGAAGCGTCGGTTGAAGGAGTGCTCCGTGCGATTATTTTGTTGAACTGCGGTCGGAGAAATAACAAAAAGAAAAGTGAAAAGTCAAGGAGCTGCAGGGAAATCGTAGAGCAGAAATCCCGCGAAGCGAGGAAATCGGACGGGGGTGGCGTGGCGACCATCCTGCCTCCTTGCGGCGCCCGTGCGGCCAGTGTAACCACCCCCTGGCAGCGGTGCAAAAAAAATAAAAAATAGCAAGATAGGATATCAACAAAAAACGTTCACGTATGAGCCGTTAACTGCGCCATTCACCACTCGCGACAACAAAAACAATAAGGCCCCAAAGGACAAATAGCAAAAAGCAAAAGGACTCGGCTACCAAGAGAGCGCTAGAGAGAGCAATAAGCTCAAAGTCAACGGCAAACGCGTAAAAAACAAACCAGTCCAAAGGAGATTTTAATAAAAATATATGCTAGGGACACTGAAAGGGAGAAGGCCAATAAAAATCACTTACAATAAATGCCAGACCAAGTGAACAGGACAGCAGCAAAATAGGCAACAAAAAGTATCCAATAAAAGAGGAAAACTCTTGTTAATAAAGCCGGAAAGCAGAGAAGTGAAACTACTTAGGAGAAAACAAAGAAATATTACAAACAACCAACAAAATTAGTGAAGTTTTTTAATATGAAAGCAAATCGTAGTCATACAAGACCCTTGAAGATGTAATCAAATTTATCCCTCACATAACTTTTTCGATGATAGTAATCTCTTAAAGCAAAGTGCAAAGTGAGCTTAACTAACCAGTCATAGAAAACCCCAAAGAACAATGCTGAAATATCGGTTGGGAATCACATGAGGAGTGCGTTCTGCTGGCTTGCATCATCCGTCGTGGGCGTGGCTAAGCATCCAATGTAATGTTCAGCTGTCAAGCAGGACCCTTCACTCTCTCACTCACATCATCATCCACATCATCATTGTCATCGCTATCATCATCACCGGAGCCAAAATCTAAAGTCGCATCAACAAAATGTCCACGCCAGCAACTGGACTAGGACCTGGACACGCTGGAGCCAACGGAGTGAGGACGGAGACGACGGACCACATCATAACCATCAGCACTGCCAGTCTGACGGAGGCGGGATCCGAGGAGCCCGTGAAGGGAGTGTTGCGTTCTCCGATCAGCAAACCCCCGAACCCAATTGAGATTCCTCCTGTGGCCATCTCACCCGCTACTGAACCAATCGAAGGTGCAGCCAAAAAGAAGTCCTTCGGCTTGTGTCGGCTCTCGCAGATTGTCAGCTATCAGAACAACATCGCCGATGTGCAGCATAGACGGGGAAGACGTCTCCACGGCCTGCAGCTACCCCTGCATCCCCTCCAGCTTTTTGGTTGGCTAGTGCTCCTCCTGTTCGGTGTGGCCAGCTACTGGGTGCTCATACCGGCCTTCCATGCCCCCCTGCAGGGTCCCCTGTACGGTCTGATCACGGGCCTCTATCTGGTGCACATTGTGTCCCACCTAACGGCACTGCTGACGGATCCGGCCGACAAGGAGTTGCGACGCGTGCACCGCAACGATCGCATTGTGCCCGAGTTCGATCGCACCAAGCACGGCCACGTGATCGAGAACGGACGGTGTCATCTGTGCAACATCCGGACCTCCTCCAATCGCACAAAGCACTGCTCCGTGTGCAACAAGTGTGTGGGCAAGTTCGATCACCACTGCAAGTGGCTGAACCACTGCATCGGATCGCGCAACTATGTGGCCTTTCTAATGTGCGTGGTCAGTGCGGTGGTGGCCACATTGGTCATCGTGGCCGCCGTGGTGGCCCAGATTGTCTTCTACTACGTCCAGCCGGAGTGGCTCAGCTTCTACTGGTGCCGCATGGGCTCCGCCGACTCCTCCACCTCCTCCTCATCGTCGTCTGAGCCATCGAGTCACCATCTGGATGGCGGCGACTTCATTAATCTCACACTGAGCCTGGGCAACGGCACAATGATGCTAATGGAGCAAGAGCCGGATACGAGTGTCGAGGAGCGGGTGGGCATGGATGATGAAATGGAGTCCAACCTAACGATGTCCACCCTGCCCTCTCTGCTGGAGAACTTCACAGCCCTGATTGAAGCCAGCACAGCTCAGCCGGGGATTAGCAGCCTCACCAATCACACAGTGTCGCCCGTTGTCGGGGGGATTGGGGTCAACGAGACCATTTTCCTGCTGCTGCTCGGAGTCCTGGGACTGCTGGCCGCCGTGAGTGCGGGTCTGTTGCTGCACTTGTGTTTCTTTCACATCTACATCTCGTTTTTGGGACTGACTACGTACGAGTATATCAGAAACCACCGCCAAGCGCAGGAGGCCAAGGCGAAGCAGCTCCTGGAGGGGGCCACCGGTGTGGCCAAGAACGGCAGCGTGCACTTCTCCGCCTCCCTGCCCGAGCCCCACAATCCGTCCAAGTCGCTGCCCGTGGGACAGCAGCTCTACTGCTGCTCCAGCGCCCCGCATCCCAGTCAGCAGTCCCAGGAGGCGACTGTCGGCCAAACGGAGCCATCCACGCGGCTGCATTGCTGCTCAAGCTCGCGGGAGTTCCACCAGAGCCGGCAGGCAATCTATGTCTGCTCGCTGCTGGAGGAGCGGGGTCCCCAGGTGCAGTTGGAGCAGGACACGCTGAGCAGCTTCCACTGCTGCTCCAGCTTTGCGGCCAGCTCCTTGCAGCGACGCGTCAGTGTGGCCAAGGGAAACCTCATCTCGCCGGAGCCCCGTCCGCAGCGTCCGGCGACTTATCTACAGTACACGGAGCAGTGCACGCTCTGCACTTTCCGGCTTCGAAGGGGAACGGGCGGCGGTGCCGGCTCCTCGGGAGCGGTGAGCAGTGCCGGCGGCAGTAGCAGCACCCGCACCCTCACCAGCCAGACGGGAGGTGGATCCTCGTCCTCGGCCACGGCGGCTGGAAATATTTCGAAGCACCAGCGATGGCGGCGGAAATGGAACTGCTGTGCCTCGGTGCCCGATAGCCCGGATGTGCCCAACGATCTCCTCGCAGCGCTGACGTTTCGCGAACGCGAAGAGGCCGCTGCCACAGCCGGCAAACTGAATGCCCAGGAGCTGCCCATTCAGTTTATACGCACCCTCAACGGAGGCCTCGAGCCGGAGACGCTGCCCATGAAGGTGACAGCCACACCCACACCGCCGCGGAGCTCCAGGCTGCGCCACATGCTGCGCTTGCTGGGACGCTATCGAAGGCCCCGGTGTCGGCATGGACCGCATCATCATGGCATTGCGGCCAAGGAGCACGGCGGCGGCATCAAGCAGAACCAGATACGTCCACTGCAGCTGCAGGCTGCCGGGCGAGGGTATGCCACAAACTCCACCACCACGCCCACGCCGCCGGCCAGTTCGCCGAGCCGGAGCTCCTTGGAGAGCAGCGAACTGAGCACCAGTACGAGTCCCTCCAGCGGGCGCAAGGAACTGATGCTGCTGCCCACGTCCGTGATCAGGGACGACAGCGTGACCACCTACACGCTGACCCTGCCACCGGCCCTGCCGCCGCCCACGAGGAGGAAGATGAACCAGACCAGCCAGGAATTGGCCGAGCTGGCGGAGACCTTGGGCTTTGCCAGCCATCTGCAGCAGCAGCATCAGCAGAGCCAGACGAACAGCCGGACCCTGCCCAGTTTGGGCAACGTCTACAGGCGGCAGAGGCGGAAGCACTTCCTGCGCACCCGCTCGCCCACCCTGTCGCCCATCCACGAGTCGGGGCTATCGAACCCAACCTCGCCGCAACCGCTGCGGCATCTCCACCAACTTCAAAGCCAGAATCCAGCCCACGCCAACTCCAACTCCAACTCCAATCCGGCCAAAGCCACGTCCTCGCCGCTGCTGAGCCGCAGCATCGCCGGCAACTCGTCGACGGTTCTCGTCCAGAATCTGTGCAGCCTGGCGGGCGAAACCCTGCGGAAGACCGCCTCCAACAGCTCCCTCCAGAGCCTCAGCTCCAACTCGAGCAGCACTTAGAAGGAGACCAGCAAACGAGAGTCGCGTGTGTGGACAGTTCCTTGAATGGTTTCTGTTATAGTCGTTAGGTTAGTCGTAGTCATAGCGTTAGAGCTAACCCAACCCCAAAAACCATACCCCGTATCCGTGTCCATCTGCTCTTGTCGGCCATTCAGCTTTTCTGATTTCCGGAAATCAATTAATCCCCAAATAAGCATCGAAAGTCATAACTGAAATCGAATAACTGAGTCGGGCAGGCGGAGGCATGGTGAGCTGTCGGAGCCAGTGGAGGAAATTGGCTTTGATGCGATGCGGTTTCATGGCCAAACTTAATTACCGCTTACGGTTTGAGTTCCTTTGTTCGAGCTGGCGGGCTGCATATTTGATTTATAGAGGAATCTGTTGGGAATCGAAGGGGCAAACATTGGATTGGTGCTCCTGGAAAATGAATTCAAAAATGTTAATCAAGCAGTAGCCCTCCTGCAAGTGATTGCTAGGGTTTCGGGGCTTAGGATGGCTTCCACTTTCACTTTGCTGAATAGTTTGGGGCCTTTCATCAGCGCCATCGTTTACATCGCTGGCACTTTCGCATCCTTCAAAGGAATTTTTGAGAAATTGCTTGCACTCGCATTGGAGTTCCTTTGTTCGGCGCTGGCATCGTTAGACGGTAACTGCATCAGCTCCACTTACCGGGCTCCCTGCGCTAAGCAAACACGTCTTTGGCATCCATTGAATGGCTTTGCAGTTGGACTGATAAAATATGCAACAGCATGTGCGGCAGCAGTCGCAGCATCCCAGCATCCTAGCAGCCAAGCGGGAGCTGTATCCCCTAGAGCAGAATCCTTTTTTCCATCTTCGCACTCGCGCGCCCTGGTATTGATTTTCATTTTGGAAAATGTGGAAGTGAAGCGAAGGCGGCGACGGCATTGGCACCGGGGCGATTACGTATTGTATCTGCAGCTGTACCGGGCCATGTATCTGTATCTGGCGTCATCTTGCGGGGTGCGAAGGCTATGCCGCACACATACTTATATACAACTGCAGCATGTTGCCAAATTGTTACGCAAATGTTTTCATTCGATTTAAATTCCGAGGCGAACGCAGCGACAGAGACAGGGACAGGGACAGCTCAGCGCCAGGGGCAATTGTCACGGGTTGGAAACTTGATTTTGATGACTCGACCCGACTGCTAGCTCTCGGGCGGAGGGTGTGTGCACATTAAAAATGCCCAAACTGAATAATTAATGAAGCACAAGTCAGGGGAACAAAAACGAGAACAGGACCTGCGTATGTCAGTGGGAATGGCGATGGGAATCGGAATGGAAATGCGTCAAAAGCAAGGGAGCGAGATTGAGTTGGCCCCGCTCGCTCTGCCTGTTAAAATGTCAGTGCGACAGCTATCGAGGATTGGCCCCGGCCAGATAGGTAGCGCACACACAGTGGTGGTGGGAGGATACATAGATAGATGGATGGATAGACGTATAGACGGACAGCCATAACGACTACGCACATGACACTCCGGGCTTGAGCTACTTCCCTGCTTGGCGGTTCATGGTTCATGTTATTGAAACTGACAGGCAAGCGGCCAAATGGAAGGTCCATTTTTAACTGGTTACTACTAGAGCAATCGAAGGGAGTGGGAGTGGGAGGTGTCAGTAGATAGATTGCCAGGAGGAGCTGGTTTCAGTGCAGGAAATGTTCGCTGACTGGTCTGCGAGGTGTGGCAGCAGTCGTTCCTCGAGTGTGATTAGTTTTTCATGGCTGGGGATGAGCAGGTGGCCTTTTCAAGCTTTCCAAATCAATTTCAGTTAACCTCAATCACCGTTGGGTCCATTCTCTGTTTGAAGTGTTATTTTGGTCGAGTGAGTAAATGTATTGTGTCCCTGACTGGATAAACTTTAAACCAAGATTAATTTCCTTTTAAGACCGCAAAACTTTTACCGCAAACTTTGGGTCCGGCACTTGTAGTTTTTAATGGACTTCCGAGAAAATTAACAGAACTATTTAAAAGTTATGATGACACATAATGCCCATAAAACGCAGCAGTGGCTTTTATCTTTGGTGACATCTGGAACACCTTGCATAACAACTGTTTTGAAAACAAAGTCTAGAACCTTTTTTTTTTGTTAATTACCTGAAGGTTTTTCCAAGCCCTCGGCCAACTCTTTTTATTTCGGTCACTCTGCCAACGGATTGGGGCCAAAATAAATGGCAAGTTAATTATAGAGACCCCATTCTCGGCTCTTGGCTCTGGCCACCCCATTCTCGGTTTCTGGCGCCACACAAGCCAAATCAACTCGACTTGACTGCAAATATTTCTGCCACACATGCCACCCATAAAAGACCACCAGAAGAGATAGGAAATCCAGTCGGGAAAGGGGAGAAGGAAGCTCACAATGTCATTGAGCCCGAGACATGCATTTGCAGTTGCTTCGGGTTCCTCCCGGTGGAAGTCGTCCCAGTGACAAGGGACAGAGACACGCCTGGTAAATGAAGGAAAATAACATAATGCCGCAACTATAAATGGATTTTCGATGCAGACTCGACTGCACTGACAGCTGGAGCAACAATTCCGCAATTCCGAGTGTTTTTTTTTGCCTCGTCTCGTTTGTTTCCGCTCGGGAAACCTGCATTTGTGTGTGCTAAAATGTTTAATTTGATGGCACTTGGCGTTAACATTTGGACCTGCACCTGCACGCGCACTAGGAGTCGAGGCGCGGATTCAGGACTCACGAACGGGGGCGCACGCAGATGTCAAATGTTGCATGAATCGTTACGTATCCGCCCCGGGTGCTGCACATACGTTATGCTGCCTGGCTTTGTTCCAGCAAAGTGGCATGCATAAGCACAATGAGTTTATGAAGTGTTGTTTGACTTTAATTTCAATCTATTTTCAATTGATTAATTAATTGCATAACGCTGCAAATGGGCGCATAAATATCCAGCAGCCATTGCAATTAAATGCAATCAAAATTTTCCAAACCATTTGTCGAGAGTGTTTGTTTATTTCTTTGAATTTCTAATTAAAAACAAATACTCGCATGCTTGCCATGATAAATAAAATCTACAATTTCAATCAAATGAGGCAATATTTTGCAGGCCACTGGTTTTCTGCCACTTAATTGCCATCTAGATTCTAGATAGTTTTTAAATTTATTCTACCCAAGAATTCGGACAGCCTCCAGCATCTGTGTTGAATTGGAAATTCCCATGAAATTCCGCTTTTGAATTTCAAATCAGCAACACCAAAGTGGCCATCTTTTGGCTACGTTTTTTTCCTGTTGATTTTCTTCTCTGAGCCTTTTCATCGTGTATCCTTGTGCAGTCTCATGTATCCTGGGCGCCTGGACAGCCAGTCACACTTCCGGACCGCCTGTCTATGCCTGACTATGCATGTGCGTTGTGATATCACGGGAAAGTGATGAAATTTTGAATGCATATGCATAGCACATTGTATGTGCTATATAAAAATATTCCAATTTAATTGCATGTTCGTGTCATATCCCTTGGGCTCGTGCCACGCCCCTTAAACATTGGGGAGTTTGGGGAATTTGGGGAGTTTAAGGAGCTTGGGGGGTAAAAAACTACCAGGCAACGCCCTCGACTTTTCAGTTTCGACTCCCACTTCGTGGAGTTTTGTTTATGGAAAACAAGCAAGCAGCGAAAAAAAGGAATATATTTTTATATATTTTTTTTTTGGATTCAATTGAGTACGGGTGCGCGGGTCTCCCCCACTTGAGTGACTTTCGCTATGGCAACAAACATGCAGCGGTGTTGTTGCATTCTATGTTGTCTTTGTTGTTGTCATGACCACTTGTTGTTGTTGTTGGCATTGTTGTTGTCCTGGTTATAGCCGTGCATCAATTATAAAACATTTTCTTGTTGCCGGTTTCAATACGCCTTTGACATGCAAGCCCAAAATGTTTTGCATTTTTTTGGCCCAGAAAGACAGTGTGAAAAATAAGTTTGGGATTATCAAATAAAGATATTTTATTACGAAATTCAAGCGGACTTAAGGCCATTTCATAGGTTTTTTTGTGTAAGAGAATTGGTTGCCGTGTAATGGTGAAATTTTTGGCTAATTTCTCAGGTTGCCTGCAGGATAGAATTTTGATTGATTGGGCCAACATTGGGTGCGATGTCTCTCATCAGTCCAGACAGTTGCCTACGCCTACGTCCTCGGTTCCTCTGACACCGCTCCAAACGCTCCACCGGGCTTCTGGGTTGTTATTAGTAATGGTAGTTAAGTTGACTGCCAACTCCACACCCACTTCCAGCTCTCGGTGCCTTTGGCCCACGCCTTTGTTTTGTCTTTGGGGGGGTGCCCGGCCCCTGCAATGACATTTTCAGTTGCCTGGCCTGGCTTTCCCTGTTTTTCCTTTTTTTTTCGTGGTTCAACGAACTTCTAGGGTCTCGCTTTGTCGGATTCTCAGTCAGGTGGAATATTCCGGGTACATACATGGCCACCTCGCAACTTTCAACTTCCAGCTCCCAGCTCCCGCCCGACTCACCTGAGTATGCTTTTCAATTTAGTTAATGACTCGCCAGATTTGTGGGCCGGTCCTGCCGTAACTCAAGCTGAAAACAAACTACCAACACCGCAGAGTTGGCCAAGACAAACCCTGTCTGAGACTGTTGGACTGGCAGAGGGGAGTGCAAAAGAATGAAATGCGAATAAAAGATTGAATAAGTACACAACACAATAATTGTATTAATCTAGCCCAGCAAATTGAATGTGAAGCATAAGAACGTGCACAAATGCGCATATAAATGAATACATATATTTTGGTAAAATGTGCAGCAAACCGAGTCCATGGAAACCTAAAATAACCAAACAAGAAACCCAAATAGAAACACAAAAAGATATTTACGAGAAAGAAAAGCGTCGAGGAAATTAAACCAAATAAGTATGCTATAGAACAGAGTTGAGAGTATTTAAGGTTAACAATGTTTCGGCTATGCTTTGTATCATAAAAAAACGAAAAGAAGAGAAACGTAACAAATATTTAACCCAAATAATATAATAAAGAAAATAAATGTATTTGTATTTCCGTTTGATATTTTTGCTAGTATTTTACGTACGCCGCCCCATTAGAACTTAAGTCAATTGTGTAAAGCGCTCTCGGGAAAACGTTAAAACGTTCAAACGGAGCCAACAAAAGTGGAAAAATAAAGACGCCTGAGAAACAACAATTGTCGTTGGCTGGGGGGAGGAGGTCCAATAAAACTATCATTGCCTGGTATTGCCTGGTAGCAGGTGGCTGGTGGCCGGTGGCCGTAGCCGGATGGGCGGTTGGGTGGCTCATCATCGTGGCTGATTGTCGTTTTTGACCCGCTTTCATTGGCATTTTAAATATTTACCAGGCCAGGCAAATGCACACCACAGCAGGTGCTGCTTGGCAGGGGATTGAAATAGTAGATACACATGCATCTACCTCGAACGTGTTGACAATTTCATCGGACATTGCGGGAATTTGCCTCACGTTGCGGTCATTATGGTCAACTTGGCTCGTTCCTGTCCACGCTGCGTATACGCTATTTTGTGGTCAACGTAATCACTATGCTGCTGGTTCATTAAAAGGCAAGTAGTTATGGTTTGATTGACAGACAAGCTCAGCTATCCTTCACTTTAATAATACCCGGTTCTTAAAAATATCAAGGCTATATCGTCTGTTGTTCGTCCGTCTGTCCGTATGAACTCCTTGATTTTGGAAACTATAATAGATAGATAAAAACTAATTGCATTTTCCGAATTGTGTGATACCAGTTCAGCACAAGGCAACCATCCCGCCGGTTATGCTTTTCCATAGAAACATGCCGCGCACTTCTCATCCGCAATGTTTATCCAATCCTCCCCACGCTCATCCCCAAAACGCGAAATCTATTAAATCATCCGGACTTACCTGGTCATAGTCTGCGCCTTTTCTTCCTCATTGCTGAAGGCTAGTGCTGAGGCACGGCAATCTCCTTGGCCTACGTTTTTTTAAAGCAGTAAATCGCCTCGACGCACTGCTTCAATTCCGATGGTGCAGCAGATCCTTGAGAGGCTTGCAGCGAAGGTTACAGTCGAGTCGGGATCACCTTAAATTGTTAGGGGGGAAAAACATTAAAGCGGACAAAACTAGGGCAAGGATTAAGGGCTTGGACTTACCTGATAGTAGCCTGGGACTCTTCTTGTTGATGGTCCATCTCCCTGGCCTCCGTTTTCCAATTGCAAACACGCGGCTAATACACAAGGTTGGACATCTTTTTGATGCGGCGGATCGCTTGGATGCACTGCTTCAGGTGAGATGATGCAGCTGTTTCTTTGATGACTTCCAGCGAAGGTGAAATTCGATTCCCTTAAGCGGGGAGATGAGCCCAAAGGGGCTCCTTTCGATCTCGATATCCTTGGTCTCCAAACACGGTGCAGAATATCGCTTGGATGCACTGCTTCAGGTCAGATGGCCGATGATATTCTTAGATAAGGCCACAGTGGGTGCTTCTCTCGATCTCGAACTCCTTAGGACTTGAGTTTCTCTGATGCAGCGGATCTCCAGGATCAGGTGAGATGATGCAGCAGATTCTTGGATGCCGAAGTTGATGCAGAGAAAGCGACAGGCGAGTCCAAGGGCGGGAGCTGCCGTCAGAGGGGACAGTAATCCTCCATTTCCCAGTAGATCGTTGACGGGGAGCGCTGCCCGATCCGTAGCTGGAGATGCGCTCCCGTCCAGGAAATAGGCACTCAGGTCGACGTCTGGCGAGGGGAACCGGTGGGGAACTAAAGGGAGAGGGGAGGGAAAAATTAGTTTACTTACCCAAAATATCGGGCTCGATGAAGCTTACCTTATGATCTTTTTGCTAGAACTACTTGGGAATTTGGGAATACTTCCGGGAACACTTGGGAACACTTCCGCCAAAGTGTCGGAAATGCTCAAAAATGAAAAAAAGATACTGGTACCAAATAAAATTTATATGTAAATATTTTGTTTTTATAAAATCAAGATATAAGCGAACAATCGGACAAACGGACAGACTGAGAGACGGACAGACAGATAGACACACAGACGGACAGACAGCTTCGCACGAAACGAATATACTGGATATAAGTACATATGTATATCACTCTAGTATCTCTTAGGCTTAAACTTCCAAGTTGGGATATGTTATTTGTATAGCCAATATCTATATCCCCTCAGCAATCCCCTCTGCGCCCCTGCAAAGAGGTGGAAACCAAGAACCGGATATTTCGAGAGACTCGACTACAATCGTTTTTACTTGTTTCCTTGCAATTTAAAACGCCTGTCAAACACATTTTATTTCATATCCTTTGGGAGTCTCCTTAACAATTAGAATGTTAAATTTGGTTGCCAAAGGTTTCTTTTTTATTGTAACAGTTACACAATGAATTTGACATCTTAATTTATTGTAAATAATTGAAGCAAATGGAAAATTTCGATCAACTCTGGCCATCGATTGAATGGGCAAGGGAAACCGCCTCGGGCAATCACTTGAAAGTATTGAAATTTTGTGATTGTATTTGCCGTTTTATTGTTTCAGCCTTTGGCATGCTGTTTTTATTATTTATGCAAATACTTGCACGTAAATTAACAAAGTAAATTGTTGTTGGCATTTTATGTTTCCGGTTTGTCATGTGTTTGCCTCGCCAAAACAAATCACACCCGACTGCCACACTCCCACACCTTGCCACGCACGCACACACGCTCTTTTGGCCCCAAAGCTTAGCGCTCTGGCAATAAAATGCCGGGGATTTATGGGTACGTGTCATTTGGCTTGTTTGTCTGTCTCCTCACTTTGCAACAGATAAACACACCGAGCACTATATACTATACGACGTATACTGCATGTGTGCCCAGAAACAGATACATATTCCGAGAGTGCTCAAGTTTGTTTCGTTTCCAGAGTATCTAATAATGCGGGGGTGCTTACAGCAGCGGTCATAAATGAGTGGCAGTCAAGGGGTTGAATTGTGGTAATAAAGCAAGCGTTGATACTTTGAGAAATCCGCGAGTGTTGCAAGAGCTATGACAGAAATACATACAGAAATACACGTCATTTAACTGTAGGAATTTGTTAATGAAATGAAGATGTTCTTAAGGCTATGACCCCACTTGTAAGAGAGTAAAACAAACAAAACTCAGGACATTTCTGCTTAAATGAGGGGGCGCCTAATTTAGCAGCGCCCGTTAAGTAGGCAACAGTTTTTTGCAGGAGATTATATGTAGAATTTTAGGGTTTGGGTAATACGTAATACGTATTACCTATGTATGTACATTTGAAGGCAAAGAACAGTCTACCTCTTGTCAGTTTTAATTGGAGTAAGCAGCTTAAGCTCAAAAGCTCCTCGAAATTAATAATTAAAGGTTTTTGTGATTTCTGATTGCATTTAGACTAGTTGATTACCTTTTAACTACAAATTGTTAAATTTCCTTAAACCAAATAGTCTGCCAACTCCTGACTACCTTGATTTTACCAAGAAAATCGCTCGTTTTGGACTGTTTTCAGTTAGCTGCTCGACTAGCCACTCCCCAGCCCGCACTTTCCGTGAGTCAATCAGGAAATTCACGTTCAATTTGGCCATTTGGCCTCAGTTGGCTGCGTCACAGTCACCGCCACCGTCATCGACAACGTCAACGTCATCGTCTGGCCCTACAAATATAATTAAGTGCAAAGGCAACACACAGACTGCCGCACCGGCTCATCCACACTTCTCATATATGCACGTATATAGTCTATATACTCCATCCTAGAGCAGACAAGGCCAGAAGGCAGCCCCTTCATTATCGTCACTGCATTTGTCCTGTCCCGCAGCCTCCTCTCCCGAATTTCGTGTGCGGGTACTCGTCTCAAGTTCTCTGTTTTTCCTGCTGCCACAGAGAGAAAAGGGCCATGGAATTCGAATTATTAATTTAGAGGTTAACAAGTCAAGTCTGATTTCTTTACTTGGTAGATAAATATTCAAATTCCTTGTGAGTAACACTGTTTTCTCCCAGTGTGATCACAGGATCTGAATCAAGACTGACAGGCAACAAGCATCATTAGTCCTAATGAGCTGTGTGTAATAAAATTCCATCAAAAGTGTGTAAACAACATTAAAGGGAAAAAAATAGAAGCCGGCTTTGGGAGGAGCCAACAATCTGCAACCCAGGGTGCCAGAAAATTAATTAATAAACCAATTTGCGAAGGCGAAAGGTTAACGAGGGGGCGCCCATAGACATTTTTCCATGCACACGCCCTGAGAACAAAGAATTCCTCATCCAAAAATGATGAGAGCTGCGAGCTGCATTCAAAACTTGGCCCCATTTCAATTGTGTGTCTAAATGGGAAAACGCCCGTCTAAAGACGCCAAATTGTCGCCAAATCTTGGCCCGAGCACTTCCCCTTATGACCCCTGGCCCCGGTTATCTGCTCTTCCCTTTCCGGGGGACTAAGCTGATGTCTCTGTCGCTCGATGTCCTTGAAATGGGCACAATGCGGGCTTGTTATGCGGCCGGGCTCTTTATTATGGTTTATTACGTCAGCAATGGGATTGTACGTACGTACGATGTACAATGTAGACATAGGCCACAAAAAGCGTTCAGGATGCACCTGGGAAAAAGGTTATTACTCATTAAGGTAATTAAATATTGCAGCTAAATCCTCTGATGTTAGGTTGAAGTAGTAAGACAGCTGCTTGGGAAATAAATGTGAATCGAAATCAGGATTTTACTCAAGTGAAGGTGTGGTGCAGGTCTCTTGAATGTTTCTCCCAGTGTCCTGGCTAACCAGGGATGTGGAAGGTGGAGCCGCCAGCTGGGCCAAGTGCCCTGACTTTGACCCGCTTGCATAAGAAATGCCAGACGACGTAACTAAGCCCCCGAAAATTTTGGGGGGGCAGATGAAACCAGGGAAGGAAGGGGTCGTGCATTTGATTAAGTGGCAACATCTAGCGGCGCTTTAAAAGAACGCCCATTAACCCATTTCGACCATTTCGCCCATTTCGGGGCTCTAACGAGCCACTTTCTTTTTTTTTTTGGATAAGTTTTGGTGGGAAAGAAGTGTGTGGAAATTACGTTCTTATTTATGACCGGCCAAGGACGTGTGGAAATAAATATCGTAGATATGTGCACATGTGCTTGCTACTGGGGCTATGAACCTCTTCGAGTTAAGGTTCAGTTAAAGGACAAAATTCGATGGGAGGTGCTGCCTGGCCTGCCCCCAAGATATTGGGGCACTCAAGCGAAATGGTATAAAGAAATCAATATAAAATTTAAGCGCCTGTATTTACGTATGTTGAGAGCGTAACACAGATGTCGCGCCACGAAAACACAGCCATTCCTTGGTAAATACAAATTAAACCCACGGAATTTTTCAATAAGAAATGGGATTGTGTGCTTTTCAATTATAAAATTGCCACCGAAGTGTAATTGAGTTTACTGATATCCATAAACTATTGCTATTTAATCGCTTTTCGTCGCCGTTGTCCACACACTGGAGGTCACGGGAATAGGTCAATCGAGGGGCATGCAATTTAAGTAAGGTGCCCCCCAAACTGTGGTCATTTCTGGTTACATTTCTTGCTTTTTTTTGCACTGCTGTTGAATGCTTTTAGTGTGTTTTGAGTGGCAGCACGCAAAGAGAGTTTTTATTTTTCAATTTGATTGCCATCACGCCACGGGGAGTTGCCAGTTGCATGTTCGGGTGGTTCTGGTGGCTCTGGTGGCTCGAAACGGGTCGGGACGCTGACCAAGCCTGCGCTTTAATAGACCACAACCATCGGGGGCCACCACTGGCACGGCCCCCAAGCCGTTGCCCGGCCCATTTGCCATCCTTGACCACTTGAAATTTCATTGCGCTTTGCTGAGTAAGTGAAAAAAGAACTTTGCCATTGCAATTGCGCTCCGTCGGTGGGGCATTGTTGTTGGCCGCGTTGGGCACTTCCCCATTTTCTTCGTTTCTGCAAAACTTTTCGCTGTGTGCGTAATTCGTGGAAAACTCACGGAAAGCCGCCATGTGTGCGTGTCTGTGTGAAGGAATGAGGTCATATTTCGGAGCTGCCATCACTGTTTCGAGTGGGTTTGTCTCCTGGCTCCTGCGTCCTGCGTCCTTTTGCCTGTCGCGCCACAAGCTCGACAGCGAAACAAATGTAAAGCAAGCCGCGCAATAAAACAGCAAAAAATAAGGAGACGGGGAAGGACACAGCAGCCGCCACTGAAAACTCCACTGAGGGAAATTTCAAATATGTTTAAAAGTAGCGGTGGGTAGAGATTTTCAACTTGGAGCCGTCTCCGTCCGATTTTTTGGTTCTACATATGTTTTTTTGTAATTTCACACATTCCTTTTCACCGTCAACTTCGGATGTTGATTCCCTTTTGTTCGAGACATTCACAGCTTTTTGTTTTTGGGAGCTAAAAGAGCTATGGAGTGCCCACCGCTGTTTCAAAACATTATTCTCATTAGAATTGCAATGTTGTTTTCTCAAAAAATTATTCAATTTGCAACCTGCCAAAGCAGCCACATAGGTGGGTAGAAAACCTATGAATATTAGAAGAACAACTAAATAAAATATGCCAACCTATTTGCTCACTGTGAGCAGATGACGAGGACTCTTAGCAAAAGGGCAAGAGGTGAAGAAGCGCCTAGAAGTTCTTGGCCAAGTTTCCGAGGGAGCGGGGCAACACGTAACCGCAAAAAGAATTAGAAGAAGAAGACGCCAAAGTTGAAATGGCAAGCTCAGCAGGACTCTCCCCCCCTCCCTGCCAACTCCAGTTGGTTGAAAGGATTTAACGCCTCGTTGAAGGCAAGCAAGTTAATTCACATTTTTTCGCATTACCAATTTTTTATTGAGCTCCCTCGTCTGCTGTCGATTGGTTTTCACTCTCAATTTTTTATTTTCCTCAGCATCTGGGGAGGCGTTTGCATTTTTTCCCATGGCCCGGAGCTAATATTTCCCGACCCAGGGTTCGGAAAAGTTACTTTGTTTGGATCCCTGAGGGCACTTAGGAAATTTAAAAGTTCATCTATCATTGATAATGTATTTCTCTAATTATCTGCTGAGCCACTTGAAAGTATTTAGGGATTATAGAAAAACAAAGTGTACAGACGCCCTGCTTCCTATTTTAACTTTCAATTAAAGTTTTGCATTTTTAATGCTCACAGGCCAACCAAGCGACGTGTGGGAAGGTTGGCACTAAATAAATACATAACACTGCCCTGCCCCAATGCGGTTTCGCTCATAAAGCCATTTCGAAAATTGGAAAAGCTGCGTGGCTTTTGGCAAGGAATGGGAAGCGGGGAGAATCCGGAGGTAAAGTAATTTTCCCGGCATGCAATGGGTGGGCGTGGTGCGGTGCCCATGCTCGGATGGCTTCTAACTTCTCTCTGCAGTGAAAGCCAAGATTGCCTTGGCCATGGTCTTCTTTGGAGCTGGGGAACGGCTTAATTGGTGCGGAAATTATTAATTATCTTCGGACGGAACAGCAGAAATTGAAAGCTTTGAAAATCCATTGGCAGTGTCGGGTGCAGATTCAATTACTGGCCGTCAACTTCAGTTTTGCAAATGCGATACAAAGTGCAATTGTCTGCGGTTTAGCCTAATTGCCAAAGCCAAGTGGGCCTGGCCACAAATTCCACTCCTGCTGTTGGCCATTTGCTGTATTTTTGGCCCGGCTTCCAAATAGCGTACATTGTTGGCTAAATGATATTAAAGGGAAGCCTTTAATATCACTTGGTACAAATGTACGAGTATGTAACAGGGGGAAGGAAGCGCTTTCGAACCAATTCTTTCGAACCATATATTCTATATATTCTTGATCAGCATCAACAGCCGAGTCGAACACGTAAATTATTGCCACAGCGCTTTCCGCCTTTTCAATCGTCAAATTGAACATATTTGTCTCTATCACCAAAATAGTATATATTGCTTTCCGTACAATATTGAGTCATTAATCTGTAGTATATAATGCTATTCCAACCCTTTGAGTCATTAACAACAGATTGCGACACTCTTTTTTTGGATTAATTAAACCCATTTAAAGCCGCGATGTTTTATGGCGCGAATTTCCAAACTAATTTACAACCCCTTTTTCGAGGAATGCTAATAATGAAAAGCACAATGTAATTTGCATTGCAACTTGTAAATCACTTTTTTATACAATCCACCAACATTAACGGACTTGTTCATGTTGCAGTTGGTTTTGTTCGCAAAAGTTCTTAATTGCAAAATGCCCCCGAGGCAAGACCCTGGAACCCCCCTGCCCTGTTTTTGAATTTTCTCGACTTTTCCCCACGGAGACGTCCGTTTGGTAACTCGCTTGTAATTTGGGCATAATTATGACAAAGCCAACAGCTTGCAGCAGAGGCGGCAGCAGCCACGCCTCTTTTTTCGGGGCCTGCACTTTATTTCGCTTCTTATGCAATTTACGTTCCGTGGGCGGAAAAGTTTCCTGCCCATTTAAACTTTAATTACTCGCAGACATTGCCTCCGAATGAATGGTCGGTCCTCCCCCAAAAAAAAGTATAAAGTTTCTTGGAGGCAAGCAACAGGAACGGAAAAAAAACGCAAAAAATTGCATAAAAATGGCTACGAAGAAACCGAATTAGTAGGGGCAAAGTAAATCTCCCGCTGCCTTCATTGATAAAATTGCACGCCATTTCCGGTCAGTAAACTTTCAATGCAAAAACTTTTTGTTGGCCCGCGTGTGGGTGTGGGCCAAATAAACTTCCAATGGGGCCAAGTTATGCAAGTTATTGTGCAAGCTGCCCCCGGGCTTGGATTGTATATCTTTGCATTCTTTTTTGTGTTTTTTGGGGGGGCTTAGCATCCTGGGTGGGAATCTGCAGGTGAGTTTCGTAACGCTGCAACAACATTGCCATTTGGGGGAAGCCAATGAAAATAAACGCACGCGCTCGTGGATCTGAATAATAGAATAAACTCTTGTGCATATGCATGAGGATTCAGGCTCTCCCTTTGAAGCAATTCAATTGTAGCCCTTTGTAAACTCGGCAGAAATTTATCAAATTTATAAAAATGCTATGAAATTCCTCTTATAGTTGCGCTGGTTATACTTTAAACCCTGTAATCAATTTTGGGAATGCAATTCAAACTGAAAACTTGATTATCTTCAACATTTCAATTGTAACTCTTTAAAAATTCTGCAGGAATTTCGTAAATTTATAAAAATGCTATGAAATCTCTTTTATATATGCGCTCTTTGATTAATCTTTAATTCAATCGTAAAACTAGACAATCTTAAAAAAATGCAACGGAGAGATCTACCAATGTACTATCCAAATTTAGAACCTAAAGAGTTAAAATTGTGGAAGCCACAGAATTTTGCGCTTTAACGGGGTGGAAGCCCATATGTAAAACCTCGGCTTTATCATTGCCTTGTATAGGAGCAACTTGGAACGCAAGCGCAATTTGGAACGTTTTCCGATCAGCCAGAACAACTGTTTAAGACATGCATATGTAGATATATTGTAAGTTGTAAGTTTGGATGAAAAATTATCAAAATTAACTAGGGAATTTTATCTAGTTTCATATTGTTACAGATGTTATTAAACCATTTTCGACATATTAAGAATAAATTATATAGTACCTACTGGTTAAATGAAATAATAATTGCTTCTTTAATGTACATACGTGTGCGTGAACCATTACTCAAAAATATAGGGAAACCCCAAAACGGGGCGTGGCGGATAGTTTCGACGCACTATGTCAATACAGATGTTACAGCAGCCCTAAAATTTCCGGCGACAAAGTGGCTGCGCCACTTTTTGGCGCAGCGGATCCCCCGACGTACTGCATCAGATGTGGCGATGGGATACGAGATCCTCACTTACCTTACAGCGGTGGCGACGGTGATGAGAACGCGGTGATGAGATCACCATCAGAGTGATGATGCTCGCAGTTCGCGTCGTTTCTTGGCGATCGTCGGCATCGAGGATCCAATTCTTAAGGTGGTCAGGGAATCGGTTACATGGATAACCGCGGAACAGCTGGCTATTGATAGCAGGCTTGGATATTCGGTCGCCGATCGGAGCAGACGCCGGAATCAAGTCGTACCTCCCTTTGGCGCCGCGGATAGCCTCGATGCAGTACATCACAGTTGGTGCAGCAGATCCTTGGACGCCTATCAGCGGTGATAAGCAGCTGGCTAATGATGGCGGGCTTGTACATCCAGTAGCCGCTCGGAGCAGACGCCGGAGTCAAGTCATACCTCCCTTTGGCGCCGCATATAGCTTCGATGCACTGCATCACAGTTGGCGCAGCAGATCCCTGGACACCTGCCAACGGCGACACTGCTGCCAACACGACGATACCGGAACGTTGAGAGCCAGGGACAGATGAGGATTATGATCCTCGGCAGCCACTTCCTTGACCAGGCGGTCGCTGACATGTGGAACTGGTGGACCCAATGCTGGAGCTGCGCATCCCTCCTTGGCTAATCCAGAAGCTAGAACGAAAAAAAAAATATATATAAAATTACTTACCCAAAACATTGGATTTCTCGAGCTTAAGTAATGATTTTTTTGTCAGAACTAGTTGGGAATTATTCCACGGCGGGTGNCAAGGATCTGCTGCACCAACTGTGATGCACTGCATCGAGGCTATCCGCGGCGCCAAGAAGAACTACGACTTGATTCCGGCGTCTGCTCCGATCGGCGACCGAATGTCCAAGCCTGCTATCAATAGTCAGCTGTTCCGCGGTTATCCCTGTAACCGATTCCCTGACCACCTTAAGAATCGGATCCTCCAACTCCCGATGCCGACGATCGCCAAGAAACGACGCGAACTGCGAGGATCATCACTCTGATGGACGCGTTCNGGCGCCAAGAAGAACTACGACTTGATTCCGGCGTCTGCTCCGATCGGCGACCGAATGTCCAAGCCTGCTACCAATAGCCAGCTGTTCCGCGGTTGTCCATGTAACCGATTCCCTGACCACCTTAAGAATCGGATCTATCTATTTAAGTCTTCAAAATCTAGGCGTTCATACGGACAGACGGTCGGACGGACATTAGATCGACTCGGCTGTACTTTATGGGGTCGGAAAAGCTTCCTTCTCCCAGTTACATTTTAGGAACCGGGTATAAATGCAATTAAATCCCCTTCATAGTTGCCCTGTTGGTTTAAACCTGCAACTCAAACCCAAAACTTGATAATCTTGAACAATTCAATTGTAACTCTATAGAAAGTCTGCCTGCATTCATCACATTTATTAAAATTACTTCCCCTTTATAGTATGTGCACTGTTTGCTTAAACTTTAAACCCTTTATTCGATTTTGGGCATGCAATTCAAACTGAAAACTTGACACTCCGGTTGAGCTGCAGCCAAGAAGAAGGGCTTAAAGTTTAAAGTTTTTGAAGTGCATGCACAACTTGAATAACTCAATTAGTAAGCTTTTGTTAGGTGCTTACTCGGCTCGGTTGCTTGTTGCAATTGTTGTTTCGGCTTTCCCGCCGCTGCTGTTGCTGCTGTTGTGCATTGAGTCAGAGCGCAATTTTCACGCTTCTTTGACTGGGCCAAGCCCCAAAAAAAAAATGGAAAGCGAAAAGGAAAACGGGCGGGAAAAGTGAAATGACTGCGGGGAGGGGGAAAATAAATACCAGATAAAAGAGATTACAGAAAAGTCGGTAGCAATTAATTGGACCTTGCAATTACAGGTGCAGTTGTTCACTAATAAAAGTGAAACTTTCCTATCGGGAAAAGCCAAGGAAAAACCTTGCACATTCTTATGTAAACAAGTATTATTAATTGCATTCCAGAAGAGAGCACTGCTGCACTCTCGATCCTCTTTGCGAGCTACTATTTTAATTTCCTCCTCACTGGGCGGACTGGAAACAAGTTATTTGCCATTTGTGGCATTCCACTAGAAATTTTATTATTAAATTCTTGCTGGCGGGAGCTCAACTCCTGGTTGTTCTATCCTTTCGCCAGTTTTCCGTTTAATTATTTCGTATTTTTGCCGCTTGCGTGTGAGCGTTTTTTGTCAACAGCTCAATGTAAATTTGTTTGGCTTTTGCCGGGACTGTGGCATTGGCTTTGCCCAACTGTGCGTGGCTTTTTTCTCAGCCAGTTGGCCGCACCCATTGCCGCTAATGTGTCGCTAATTAGCTCTGCTCCGGGAAATGCGAAAAGCGAACTGCGTGGGTGCCTTTTGGGAACTTCAAACGCCCCTCATGGCGACGGGTTAAAAAACGAGCCACAATATTCGGCTGCATTGCGGACATTTGTCAAAGCCGTTGTGGGATGAGTAATACTTTGGGGAAAATGCTAAAAGGCCAGCAGTTGCTTGAGGGGGATCCCCCCTTTATTGGGTCCAAAAAATCGATGGAATTTTTTTGATGATCAATTGTTAAACTATCCAAGAACATGCCCTCACAATTTCAAGTCGATACGCACAGTCTCAAGGAAGTTGTAAGTCTTTGAAGCGAACAGTTCGGATGATGTCTTCGGGGTCACCTAAAACTTTAAACATATTACTAATACACCAGTCAACCGATTTTATTTTACCTTGGCTTATTTAAAAGATTATTAAATTCTCTTTATACGAGACTTATTGTTTTTTTGGGAACAAATTTAAGTTTTGTTGCTTGAGACCAAAATTTAGGACGCTACAATGTTCTTAGCGTAGACACTTTATAAGGGAACGTCTTCTCCCTTAGAAAATAAATAAATATTTTTTTTTTTGCTATTTTGTATTTTTGTAGCATTATATTAAGCTGTCATAAAAGATTCGAAACGTTTCAATTTAATATATCCGAGAAAACACTTCTTGAAAATGGTGCCTCTTTCGACCTGCAAAAGGAGGAAACCTCCTTTAGGTATTTCTAAATGGATTGTGCGCCATCTTTTCAAGCACCAAAATCTTGACGTGTTCCTAGAAACCTTAAAATAATGCAAATGTTTCCCTCTTTGCAGTTTGTAAATTAGTGAAAATGGTCAACGATGAAGGTGGCAAGCTAGGAGGCTACGACTTCTACCGCTCCCGCCTGGGATCTGCGCGCTATGTGGTGGCTCCCATGGTGGACCAGAGCGAGCTGGCCTGGCGGATGCTCTGCCGGCGCTACGGTGGCCAGCTGTGCTACTCGCCGATGTACCACGCCAATCTCTTCGCCACCGATCCCAAGTACCGGAAGGATGCCCTGCAAACCTGCCCCGAGGACCGGCCGCTGATTATCCAATTCTGTGGCAATGATGCTCAGCAAATCTTGGACGCAGCGCTGTTGGCCCAGGAACACTGCGACGCGGTGGACATTAATCTGGGCTGTCCGCAGGCCATTGCCAAGAGGGGCCATTACGGATCCTTTCTGCAGGACGAATGGGAACTGCTCACGGACATAGGTGAGTGGGAAAATATTGATTCATAATTTGCCTTTGTTTACTGCATACAAATCCGAAAGGCCGCAAAAAAGCCACAACTTTTGGCAGGCCAAATGCATATTGAATAATTCATGCAAACAGCAAATAAACAAGATATTGCATATGCAATAAATTTATCGAAAACATGTGTAAGCCAATTGAGTGGATTTTTTGCGAGTTAAAATAAATTGCCCACTGTTTTTTGTCAAATCGATTGAATAACTTATTTACGCAAGTTTTTACCGCGAAACCTTTGGCATTTTTGCATATTTATAAAGAGACATATTTGAATTTCAGTAAGCACCCTGCACAAAAATCTGTCCGTACCCGTGACCTGCAAGATTCGCATTTTCGAGGACCGGGACAAGACGCTTCGGTATGCCAAAATGCTGGAGGATGCCGGCTGTCAGTTGCTCACCGTTCACGGTCGGACCCGGGAGCAGAAGGGCCCGCTGACGGGCGTCGCGGATTGGAGCTACATCAAGGAGGTGCGACAGCACATCAAGATCCCCATGTTCGCCAACGGCAACATCCTCGGCCTGGACGATGTGCATCGCTGTCTGGAGGAGACTGGCGTGGACGGTGTGATGAGTGCCGAGGGCAACCTCCACAATCCGGCCATCTTCCAGGGCCTGGCGCCGCCCGTCTGGCAAATGGCCAAGGAGTACTTAGAGTTTGTGGACCTGTATCCCTGCCCCAGCTCCTACATACGCGGCCATCTCTTCAAGCTCTTCCATCACATGTAAGATTTGGGTCTGGGGTGGTGTAAGCGCCTTAAATCTCACCCAATGTGTTTGTCTTAGCATGAATATCCGGCAGAACTCGGAGCTGAGGGAAACTCTGGCCACCGCCAATCAACTAGTGCAATTCCGCAGTGTCGTGGACACGGTTCAGGCTAAATACGAGCCCTATCACACGGGGCAGTTGCCCTACGAAGCCGAGGAGATGGATGCCACTGTCGCTGCAGAGGTAAGCCAATAAAGTTATGTTAGAGTAAACTAATCAACGGGAAATCCTCTGCAGAAACTACCCTTGGATCCGTGGCTGTGTCAGCCTTACATACGCGCCTCACCGGAATCCCACCGCCAAAAGATCGCCGAAAAGGAGCGCGAAGCGGAGGATCCCAACCGAGCCAAGCGGCAGTACTTCGACAAGGATGGCAACGAGATCTCCCGCAAGCGGATGAAGAAGCTGAGGAGACGACAACGGCGGCCCAACAAAACGGAGGCCCAGATCCAAATGCGGCACGACAGGCGGCTTGAATACTGCACGGAGTGCGCCAATCCCCAGGGCTCCAAGTGCGAGTTCCGGCTGTGCCGCGTCTGCTGCAAGGAAAAGTGCTACACCACCGACCGCGACTGTCCCGGCCACGGCATCCTCATCAAGTCGCGGCGAGCCAAGGCCAAGCAGTTCCAAGAGCATTCCAAGCTGGAGAATAATCAGGATTCCGGCGTGGGAGCAGAAAATCCGGA
This sequence comes from Drosophila ironensis, assembly GCA_021223825.1. Taxonomy (NCBI): domain Eukaryota; kingdom Metazoa; phylum Arthropoda; class Insecta; order Diptera; family Drosophilidae; genus Drosophila; species Drosophila ironensis. Next base: position 1,945,672 of record JAJJHQ010010226.1, read on the forward strand.
GAGTGCACAAGACCCTTGACCCGGAGTTTGAGACGACCCTGAGAGAGAGTAGGAAGTAAACGCTATTTCGTTCCTATGTCCGCCAATAAAACTCTATTTTTGTGTTAACTTTAATATTATGGATTATGGATTTTAATAAGCCAATTTGCTGATAAAAGATTTGAAAAAAAAGTGCAATCTTCTAAATTATCAAGAAGCGCTTCTGTTAGGTATAACACTTTCATATATATCAGATAGCAAGATGCACAAAGTCCTGGACCCTAAGAGAGTAGTTAGTTAATGGCTATTTCGTTTCTATTTAATGGCTATTTATGGTTTAAATTCAATATATTATTGGTTATGGATTGAAGTATGCCACATTTGAAATAAGGCGGGCACCTATCGAGTTATCGATAAGCACATCCGTTTAGTATAACACTTACTAGCCAACTGCTGTTATGTTATCGACATCATGGCTTGGCAACTTACCATCTCTAATTCTGGATGTAAACAAAGCCAAAGGCACCTGAAAAAGGATGCCGACTTTTGCCAATTTCAATGTTAAAACCACAATTGACTGCAAGCAGGGCGCAGTGCGGGCTGTGCGCTACAATGGTGAGTAGCCAGCTGCTTCCTGAAACCCCCTCTAAATCCTCGCATTCCTTGCGTTTAGTGGACGGAAGCTACTGCCTGACCTGTGGCTCGGACAAGAAGATAAAACTGTGGAATCCTGCCTCCGGGCTGCTTCTCAAGACCTATGGAGGCCATGCCGACGAGGTGACCGATGTGGCTAGCAGCTGTGACAGCAGCTGCATTGTCTCCGCCAGCCTGGACAAGAGCATCATCTACTGGAACGTGTCCACCGGAACGCCCTTGCGACGCCTGCGCAGCCATGCGGGCGGTGTGCGGTGTGTGTGCTTCAACGAGGACTCCTCTATAGCCATTTCCGGGGGCAGGGACAACGTCGTCATGTGCTGGGACATACGCACCCGCCGCCAGGACCCCGTGCAGGTGATGAAGGAGGCGCGCGACTGCATCACCACCGTCCTGACCAACGAAAACCGCATCTATGCCTCCTCCCTGGACGGCTGTGTGCGCACCTACGACATTCGGCTGGGGGAGCTGACCTGCGACAAGGTGGGCCAGCCCATCACCTACCTGGCCCAGACGCAGGACGAACAATGCCTCGTGGCAGGCTGCCAGGATGGTGTGGTGCGTCTCGTCGACTGCGAGACCGGAGGTCTTCTATCGGAATACAAAGGCCACCGGGCCGAGGACTATCACATCGAGTGCGGCATCCTGGCCAGCGATGCTCACATTGTGTCCGGCTCGGACAATGGCGAGGCCTTCGTGTGGGACCTCCTCGAGGGCAAGGTTCTGCAGCGAATACGCATAAGTATGCAAAGAAATTACCCTTCTCCGCTTGCCTAGGTAATCTTATTCTGTTACTCCCAATTAGGTGACAATGGTGGGGTAGTCCACTCGCTGGCCACACATCCGAAGCGCCAGGAGCTGCTTTTTGCCCGGAGGAGGGACATTTATGTCTTCTCCACAGATCTGCAGATCGAGGAGGAGCAGCTTTAGGTTTAAATACAATTTGTCAGGCTCAGATTATGGAGAACCCTTCGTTTGGGACCTCCTTGACTCTGCGGCTAATGCCCATAGGTATGAAAAGAATTGATCCTTCTCCGATGGCCTAAGTAATCTGGATTTGGATTTTGTATACCCAATTAAGTGATAAAGGAGGTGTTGTCCACGCATCCAAAGCGTCAAGAGCTGCCTTTTGCCAGGAGGCGGGATATTTATGTCTTCTCCACAGATGTGCAGATCGAGGAGAAGCAGCTTTGGACTTAGTTTAGTGATTATGTCCCCATTTCCGGCTCGGATGATGGAGAATCCTTCGTTTGGAAAGGTCTCGATGGCAAATCTTTGCAGTGGCCTAAGAAATCCGGGTTTTCTATACCCAATTAGGTGATAAATGAGGAGACAAAAAGCCGATTTTGAAGACTGTTTTTCAAGGTGGATTTATCGACTTTAAAAATATATAAAATTTAAAAAAAATTGTCAACTTTTTTCTTCTCTATTAAGCGAACTTTTGTTAGTCCCCCCATATTCCCATTAAATACAATTTTCCGGCTCGGATGATGGAGAATCCTTCGTTTGGGACCTCCTCGATGGCAAATCTCTGCCGTGGCCTAAGAAATCCGGATTTTCTATACCCAATTGGGTAATAAAGGGGGAGTTATGCACTCATCCAAAGATTCAGGAGGAAGTGCAGCTCGAGGAAGAGAAGCCCGACCATAGGTTAGTGATTGAAACCCAATTAAAACGACTAAAACAAGCTGGTGGCATTTTTGTTGAGGGAAAAAGGAAAAACCATTTATTTGACATAATTTTTTGCATTTTTTTGTTGGATTTTTTCTTTTCTGTATTGTTTTTCATAGAGCATGAATGTATGTAGTAATATGTGGTTGCATGCATGATCTGGCTTATAGATGCGCTGTTTCATGTATTCATCTTGTTTTCATTTATACTTGTTTAACTATAAACGGCCTGCATAATGTTTCCTTACAAATATCATGTGTGTTTTGTGTGTTTTATGTGTTTTGTGTGTGTGTGTCCGAATGCGGATGCCCGGAGCGAAGGTGTGCGGAGGAGCGGATCGCTGGCTTGACCTCCTCCTCGTCATCATTCTCATAGTCTCTCTCCTGTTGCGGGGGGGTTCGGGAAATGCGGGACGCCAGGCCGCGGCAACGCTGGGCAGGAGCAGGAGCAGGGAGCGACGGGACACTTGGTGTCCCGGGCAACTGCAGCCTGCAGGGCAGGATCTGCCCGACGCCCAGCGCCGGCGCAGCTTAGCGAAGCGAGGCATCAGCTCTGCCGCAGATCGGCGGCTATCCGACCGACACTCACTCCGCTCGGGCATGGGCATTCCTCTCTCTCTTTGTATTGTATTTGTTTGTTTTGGGAGCAGTCCAACAGGATGTGGGGGATACGGGATACAGGATACAGGGTAGAGGATACTGGTTACATGAATGCTTTGTTTAAATGGATTTCGGTTTGGGGGCTGGGGATTGGCTCTCCAAACGGTTTCTTACGGGCTAAAGCATATTAAATATGTATGCAAAGTATTTGTATTTGTTTATTGTAGTTTAGTAGTTATATTATGTAATGTTCCGTTACTTATATATGTATGTACTCTGCATGTACTATTTATATATGTATATGTTATGGTAGGTATGCATAATTTGTAATATATGTATATTTATATAGTAGTTTATATAATAAACGATTTCCATTTGTTTAGTTCTCTGTTTAGTTTAGCGCTTTTTTGTTTTCCTTTAGATGGTTTTAATTTTTTTTTGTTTTTTTTTTGTGTTTTTCTCTTGTATTTAGGTTTACTTTAATTTTTTTATTTTTTTAGATTTATATATATTTTTGTTTACCAGCCACGCAATCTCGCTCGCTCTCTTTCGCTCGCTTATATAATTAGACTTATAATTTTTTACACAAATATATCAACAAAAACTCAATAAGTTCCATTCAAAGTATATATGATACGCCTAAAGAAAACGTTTAAATTAAAGGTATACAAAATAATAATTTAAAAAAAGGTAAAAATTAATGCGATGGTGTTTATAGAGTTCAACGCATGCCCGCACATTTCCGTCCTCCCTACCGGGCATGGTGTGTTCCTACTACATTATAATATATGTATGTATATCGTATATTGTGTGTTTAATTTGAATTGAAGGAGATTATAATCCTCTCCTTCTGCAAGTTAACATGTTTGCTTGCTGCCCACTCGGCAGGCTTGTGGGGTCCATGTAAGTGGTAAATTGGTAATTGGTAATTGGTAATGGGTTGGTTTTTGCATTCAACATGATAGATAGTAAACAAATAAAAAAATTCAAGAAAAATATGCACAAGTTTTATGTCTATTTTCTTCCGTTCTTTTGTACTCTGTTTTGTTGTTTCGGTTTCGTTTGCCATTTCTCGTTTCGATCTATTTGCTGCTCTATTTGCTGTTTTGGATTACTTTTTTTTTGTCGTAAATCAGTTGCTTTCTTCCATCCACTTCCACTTTCCTTTTAACTCTAAATCTCTTAACCAATAAGTGAACAAATGTTAAGTGTATTTCTCTTTGCAGTTTAATTACAGTGGCTATGTATTGTGATTGGTTGTAGTTTGTTGTTGGCGTTTGAAGCTTGGAAAGAGTCCTCCCTGCCTTCTTCTCCTCCTCCTCCTCCTGCATTCCCTTCCCTTTTCTTCTAAGTAAATTAAATGTCCAAAAATTACAAATTACAAAATATTTCGTTTTTCCTCTCGTTTTAGGTCTGCTTAGTATCTGGTATCTCTTTCAACTCTCTCAGTTTTTCCTCAAATCGCGTTTTGAACCTGCTTTCTTTTCGGTGAAATAATTTACATCCTCTGCCTCGGCCTCTGTTTGGTGGTGACAGTCTCTTTGACACTTCTCTGTGTTTGCCTGGAGGCTGCAAATGGTTGCTGCTTAGTAAACTGTTGGAGAGCTGCTCCTGCTCCTGCTTCTGCTACTGCTCCTGCTCCTGCTCCTGCTCCACCCTCCTTTGTGGTTGCTCCGGCCGCCTGGCGAGCTCCTTTAATACTAGCTGCTGCTCCCGCACTCGCACTCGCACTCGCACTTGCACCTGTGCCTGTGCCTGCACCCGATCCCGTTCCCAGTCCCGCCAGCTTGCGGCTGTTGAATCAAGACGACGGCAAATTCTTGGCCACTATCACGCCCGGCCGGCACTGCTTGAGCGACGTGGTGATGGTCACCTGGTTGCCGTTGGTGCCGCTGATGATCGTGCCCGTCCCTGTCGCCCCATGGCCTCCCGCGCTGCTCTGCACCTTGAAGATCGCCGTGGGCGTCGCTGTGGCACTGTTGCTCGAGGTGATCAGCCCGCCGCAGCCCTCCTTCGCCGTCTTCGCCGTGATGATCACCTGCTTGCCGCCGCCGCTGCTCTTGAGTTGCAGGAAGGGCCTCAGCTCCGCCAGGGCTGCGTGCTGCTTGCCGGTGGTGGTCAGCGCCAGCGGGGCATCCTGCGCCAGTCGATGCACCGTCTGCTGTTGCTGCTGCTGCGTCTGGTGCGGGTGCTGGTGCTGGTGCTGATGGTGATGCCCCCCGGCGCTGACGACCTGGTGCTGATGCTGCTGCTGGCCAAACTTGTGCTCGTTGCCAGCACTGCCCTCGGCGAAGAGGTGATCGCCCTCCAGGTGGCGTATGGCCTGGACAATCGTCTCGAGGTTCTGGCGCGGATAGTGGCTGGTCGTCTGCGAGGCCAGGCCGTGCGGATCGTGCTTGTCCGCCTTCACCTTGACGATCTTCTCGTGGATGCGCTCCACCTCCACCTTGGGCGTGGCCTTGATGGCCGCCTGCAGGATGGGCTGCAGCATGGCGGCCGATCCATCGGCATAGGCTTTGGCAATGGTGTTCACGTTCACCTCGTTCTCCGACTCCGTCGAGCTGTTCGACGACAGAATCACCTCCTCGTGCACCTGATCCTCGGTTATGATCTCGGCGGCCGCGTCCGCCTCCAGCTCCTCAATGCTGGAGCACACCACGACCTGCTGCTGGCCGGTCATCTCGTCGATCTCCACGTACGACACAGTGCCGCCCAGCTCCTCGAGATCCTCGCTGCGCACAAAGTTGTCGGTGTGCTCGATGACCTCGCGTGGAATGTAGCCGCTGTTGCCGCCACCGGCGGCGGCCACCGCAGTGCCGGGCGGAGCTGTGGCCACGCTGTAAAGCTGCCGCTTGATCATCTGCAGCTCGTCCTCGAGCAGGCGCCGCAGGCTGCGCTCCTTCTCCAGCTGCTTCTTCATCTCGATCAGCTCCTTGGCGGCCAGAATGCTGGCGCTGCTCAGCTTGGTGGCCGCAGCACCGCCGCCCGTGAGCAGGGTCATCGGCTCGGGGGACATGGAGCCGAGGCCCTCGTCGGAGCTGTCGCTGATCGCCTGGATGTTGATCACGTTGTCCGTGAGTTTGCGCTTCTTGATGGCCACCGCCGTCGAGTTGCTGCCCGCGCCGGTGCCGCTCGCTCCGTTGGCCCCGGAATCGTTGTAGTTGCTGCCGGAATTGGCGCCTCCCTCGCCGGAGCCACCGCCGCCGGCCTCGTGCTCGCCCACCTGACGCTTCAGTTCGCTGTTCTGCGTCAGCAGCTGCGTCTTCTGGTTCTCCAGCTCGACGATGTACTGGAAGGTCTGTTGCAGGATGGCGGCCTGAAAGAACGAAAGGGTTGCAAAGACGGCTTAATTAAAAATTCTTTTTCTTGGCATTAAGTTATATAACTCCTGCTCCCCCTATTCCCATATTTGTTGGCATTAAGTTGCGCGAGTTATTGGCCCCATAATCATGCCAAAGAGTGTTTGCCATGTGCAAAAGATACTATATCTAGCATTCTATATGTATCTGCCACATATTATATCCAGCTGGGAAGCATGGGCCAAGGCATAATTGCCGAGGGCCGACTTAATTGCAACCACATAGCAAATGCCCCGGCTTGTTGCTGTTGCTGTTCCCTTCTTTTGCCTGTTTTTGTTTGCAATTTTCTTGGCTCTTCCTCTTGGCTGCGACCGATGTTGTTGTTTATAGTAAATAGTGTAGTAGAGCCGCTGTTCCCAGGTTCCGAACACCGAACACCGAACGCCGAGCAAAGGTGAAGGAACTCGTGTCCTTCAAAATGCGCGCGCTCTTCTCGTGGCAGGCTTCGCAAAGTCTGCGAGCAAAAGCACAAACAAATAATGCGTAGGAAGCCGCCGGGGGAGCAAGCAGCAGGAGGAGGAGGTGCCACCGAAGCGGATGCAATAACGGCCTAAATCTGGCTTAGAAAGCGACCACATGCAACAAGCCACATGCACGCGTGGGCGAGGTGCAAAAAAGAGCTTCAAACTATGCGATTTTATGGAAGATTTCCAACTCTCAAGCTAACTCCCAAGAGTATGTAAATAAAGTTTGTGTAATTGTATACCAAACAAGAGACATATTTAGAAAAACCAATATTTTCCAGGCAAAACTTCTATGAAAAACTTGAAAGAAGAATTACTAATAGTTTTAGTTTTAAAGCTTTAAACTTCCCATATTAATTTAGATTTTATTGCAAATAAGAAGACATATAATAGGATACAGACTTTAAAATATTTTATAGTCATTAAGAGTTTCTTTACGACTAAAAAGAAGTTACAAAAATGCAAATATTTTTATGGAATTCTATAGAAAAATCTTTAGACCAGCGGTGGGCACCCCATAGCTCATTTGGCTCCCTGTGCTGTCCCAAAAAAAATAGCTGTGAAAGTGTCGAACAAAAGGACATCGACATCTCAAGTGTTCGGAATTTGACAGTAAAAGACATTAGACATTAAAAGTTTCTTCATCAGTTTAATCTTAGAAAGTTTATATTGACAATTCAAAGAGTTTTCCCTTGATTTTATAGAAAAAAAAGGTAGTTTTTTCTGAAACCTAATAAAGTTAGAAGTAAGATGAATGCTAACCTCTTAAGGAAGTTGAGCATTTTCTTACATTGCTTCTAAAAAAAATACTTGAGAAAATGCAATGGCGAGTGGGAGGGAAAAACGAGGAAATCTTAAACAAACCGCCGCTTTGATTGGCATTTCCATTATGCTTAACCTCAGCTGTTTTGCATGCAAATCCGCATGCCAAAGGAAAAATGAAGCAAGCCCAAGGCCTGCCTGCCTGCCTTCCTGCCACCCACGAATCCTAACCCCAATTCACAGTACCAAGGAATGCAAAGCGGACAGGACAGGATAGAAGATGTCGGGACAGCATTCCTTGGGCTTTGATTAAAATGCAATAAATCTTCGGCCACTTTGGGTGCACACTTCTCTATGATGTTGTTGTTGTTGCAGTTGTTGCTGTTGCTGTTGCAGTTGCATTTGCAGAGTGAGAAGAGAAGCATTCATAAAAAACTTGTTTCGGTGTCGGTTTTGTTGTCGGAGGTCACTACGCAAAAGCTGCAACAACATCAACCAGACTTACAGCAACAACAACAGTAACAACAGCAGCTTTGGCTTTAACAGCAAAAGCATCGCAGACCAGACACCGGCATCGCACAGCTGCTGTTGCGCTCTCTTGCGGCAGCTCTCTCCTGCCCATGTCTGTCGGTCTGTCCTGCCTTCCCTCCACACCGCATTGCATACACCATACACCATACACCAGCTGTGGTCCCCAATCACAGCTCTCTCTCTCTCTCTCGCCGTACAGGCTGTTGAGAGCCTTGTGTACAGTTTTCTCAGGTTTATTATTGTTGCTTCTTTACACACGTTTTACCCTGGCCCCCCTCATCTACCCTTCTAACCTCACTTTCCACTGCAGACGACGGCATTGCAATGTCGTGCGCATATTTTATTAAATAAAGCAACAACAAGCATTATAAATAAATCGCACAGCAGCAATTTAAGTGTTTTCTAGCATTTCTAGCTTCTATGATTGCTGCGGCGTTGTTATTTTACACAAAGGTCGTTCATTGACTTGCTAGCGTAGTTTAGTGTTGTTGTTGTCTTATTGGAAATGCGGCGTCTAGAGGCATTGGAATTATTGGAATGATAAGAGCGGAAGGGGTGGTGGTGGTGGTGTAGGTGGGTGTTGCCGCATTGTCTGCCAAAAAGCCATAAATTAGGCAAACTCAATTTCGGGAGAGAAGAGACAAGGCCGATAAATGGGTGTAGTCCCAAAAATAACAAGCATCATTATGTGGTAATTATTAGGGAAATAAGTTATTGAGGTGAAAATCTATAGATTTATGCTGATTTTGCAGGAATTGTTTCCCCCCAAATGATCCTTTTGTGAAACATTTGGTAGAATCCAGACTCTTTTCAAGAATTTCTTGGTAATTGTTAGGGAAATAAGTTTATTAATCAGATTATAGCACATGAAGTTGCTTTATTTTGTGCCAAAACTCATATTCTTTTGGATAAATCTTTGTTTTAGGGTTAGGATTCTATTCTTTCTAGGATGTAAACCCTTGAGATCTATCCTAAACCTTAAACTTTTCAAGAAAATTAGATGCACTTAATCCTAGATTTCTCTCCATCTAGGAGGAAACTCTTGAGATATATCCAAAACCTTACTCTTGTAAAATTAAGTTGCACTTCCCTCAAAGAACAAAGAATTCAAGTGATTGTGAATGCAACTGTTTGTTTTCGAAAAGGGAACCCCTTGAAATGCAATGCTACTCCGGCACTTGTTCCATGGTCTAGTTGGAATAATCATATGGCTTTATATGGTTCGTTGTTCCCTGCCCACTCCCATCATATGGTAGTTTTTCCCGCCCCCTCCCTAGCCCCATACCCCGTACTTCTCTCTTTCTCTCTATAGCCAGATTACTAGCCGGCAAGTTGGAGGAGGCCTTGGCTAATAAGAAGAAAATGTCGTTGCCTTCTGTTCTGTTGGAAAACGCTGAAAAACGCCGGCTAGGTGGAATCGGGAGAAGCAGAAACAAGAAACAAGAGGCAATATATCGTAATTCCATCCATGACTGTGCCTCAGCGAGTAAACAAAAGGCAGCGCAAAGACAAAGAGAAGCAAGCAAAGCAACAAAAGACGATCAAACTCGCGCGCGCCGTCCAACAAGAATCCAAATCAGACGCAACCCGAACGCGAACGCAAACGCAAAGCCAAAGCCAAAGCACCAACAAAAACAAAACACAACAGAGCGCGTTGGCCGTTTTTGCGGTGACTGTACTTTTTTCCAACACAAAACACACACGCCACAAATGTTGCTAGAGAGCGACGCTCTCGCCCGCCTCGTCCTCTCTTTCTGCTTTTTCGAAAAGCAGGGGCAAGGCGGCGAGAGTGCGAAGGAGACAGCCTCTTTTCGAATTCGACTTCGAATCGAGTTCGTTTCCATTGCGTTCCCTTGGCTTGGTGGAATGAAACGGAAACCAGACGTAGCGAAAAACATGTGGGCCCAAGCTTTTTTCAGCTTTCCTCTCTCTCTGTCTCTCTTGCTTGGGTTCGGCCAAACACGTGCTCTCTCCCAAGCTTTCCAACTGGAAGGAATAGATAACTATTCCCAGCTACGGATTGGAAGTGCCGTGCCGTGCCTTGCCTTGCCTGCCTAGCCTAGGCTAGTCTAGCCCTCTCCCTTTCTGGCAGCAGCAGCTGACTTCTATAAATGGCGCGTCTGTTTCGGCCTCTCTTGTTGTTGCGCTTGTTGTTGTTGGTGGCATTGTAACTACAACTTGCACTACTATTTACTGATTGAATCAAAATGTGAAATGCATTTAAAAATAGCAACACTGGGCGGCGGCTGTGAGTGCGAAAAGCATGCAACGAAAGCGCCACCGCCGGTACGGTAATTCGTCATCAGCTGAGCTGGCAAGCCGAAAAGCTGTTTTCACAATGCCTTACATATTTATAGGATTTGCTTTCCTTTGAGTTTATATTTATATTTATAAATATGTTTGAATGAATACAAAAATAAAAAGCGGGATGCAGTGAAATTATATTATATGCAACCTAAAAACATGTTTCAATGGAAACAAAAACCAAAAACCGGGCAGACACCGTCTGGTTTGATTAATTTCCCATCTGAAATTGACAGAGCAACCACCAAAAGTGCACCACCAAACGCCACACACCACCCACCACCCGGCGCCCACTCTTTTCGGCTCTTCCGCCCCTTCATCATTATCATCTGTCTTTCGTTATTGTTGTGTTTGTTGCCCCTGTTGTTTCGTTTTTCCGCTTTTTCTTGCCTACGTGCGTGCACGCATGGCTTTCCTTTCGTTTCCACTTGGTAAAATGTGGTAAAAATGAAAAGGAAAAATCAATTTATTTTTACAACTTTTTTGGTGGCTGGTGGCCCCGCCCCAAAACCAAACAAATATCCCCAAAACGGAACCTTGGCTTTTATCTCTCTGGCCCATATTTATAAGCAATAAAAAAGATACGATCTATAAGCTGATAACTGATAGTTTTACGGAAGCGGAAGTTATGCTTAGCCGATAAAATTGAATATTGTTTAGCTCCCGGTTTTTCCCGGGAAACTTTTCTATTTTCTCTTTGTGTTTTTTAACATTCCGCCGAGATCGTTAAATGCAAAATGTGTACTCTCTCTTGTTATCTACCATCTGCCGGTGTTTTGTTGTTATTGCGCCGGAAAAAAAGAAAAACAATTAAAAGAAAAACAACGTTCTTGCTTATCTTTGGGCCTTCCCTCCACCGGCAGATGATGATGATGACAGGTGTGTGTGGCTGCGAAACAAAACAAGTCAGCTGACGTTAATTTCTGTGCAAATTTCGACTTTTGCGGACGAAGATGTTTGCACAAATGCACCGACAAAAATTGTATCTTTTCGTCGATTTCACCTCCTGACGACGCGACTCTTCATTAGCAATGCGTAGTGTGTTTAGCTTTTGGGATTTGGGCGTAAATGCTAATAGCGCGGAGCTGCTAAAATTAGCATCGCAGCATTTTTGGCCATAACGGAACCCGAGACGAGTTGCACGGGCCGTAATAATCCGTAATAATAAAGTTTGCGAACGAAACAGAACAGAACACGTTCTCGCCCACGCAAGGCAGAAAAAAGATTATATTATATGTTATAAGCAAAAAACAGCTGCGATTTCTACTATCGCTGCCGGCTTGGCTCACACAGATACGGATACAACATTCATATGTATATGGAGATACATATTCTTCGGTTCGCTCGCACCCGCACCCGCAATCGTGCTCTGCTCTGCTCTGCTCTTTCTTCTTCCCACCGCTCAGCTGCTTGTGTTCTTCGGTTGGGCGCCAAACATGTGTTCCCTCCCTCAGTGGGGTGGCAGGGCCGGCCGGGGTCCCAGGAGCGAATTTTCGGTGACAACATTGCCGCGCAGCCTGTGCGGTCAACTCGAATGCAACAAAACTACGGCTGGCTATTTTTAAACACTCATATGTGAGCGCCACCCTTCGCTTTTAGCGGGAAAAGCGAGGAAAATTCATTTGGCGGGGGAAATGCCGTCATCGAAGCGGCGAAGAAGAAAGATTGGGGCGAGGTCACGCAAGAGGAGGAGAGGGGAACATCACACCCATTTCGCAGGGGAAAAGATAAAAAACAAAAATTAAATAAAATAACAGCTGTGTACCAAATCAGCCATCTATATGCTGTTTTATTGGACTCTCTCGCTCGGTTTTTTGCCAACTTTTGTGTGTAGATCTTTTTGGGGCTTTGTTCAACGTTTATTATTTGGTTTTTACGCTAACCTAATTAAATTCAAACACGTGCCGCAGATGAGCTCAGAGTACATACACAAATGTATGGTACAGTGTCGAACCAACCTTTCAGCACAGTGGGCTTTGTGAACTTTCGGGCTCGATTTCTTCCGTTCTAATTATGACATTTGAATGAAACAAAAGGTTCTTTATCGTATGGTTATTCCACAACAGATCCCATTTTGTTACATTATTGTATCTGTTATAGTTCTTTTTAAACTTATTGATCTTCGCGTATTTTGAGACCAGAACTTTCAGGCTCGATATCTCCTGTTTTAATTAAGATATTTTAATGAAACAAAAGGTTCTTTATGATACAATTATGCCACAACAACCCCCATTTTATTCCATTATTGTATCGTTTATAGTTACTTTATAAACGCGTATTTTTGGTTAGACCCAAGTTAGACCAAGGCAAACGTCGTAAAAAGCGGCAAGGCAATTAAATAAAGCCACAGCAGCGTGTCAATTGAAGTAGTAACGGGGTTATGGTGGATAAAAATAGTCTGGCAAGTAATGAACTTTATTCGCCAAGCAACAAGCTGGTATCTGCGGGTTTCATTACGAAATGCAACTGTCACTTGCACTTTCCAGCGCCCAGCCCCCCATTCAACAAAGCGAAGCTAGACAAAACTCCACTTGGGCGCCGCCAAAGGTCAATAAAACCTTTAACCCAAAGAGTGCCAATGGTGCTGGGCCACGACATGCCACGAGGTTGTGTGCGCTTCCTGCCTCCGGCCAAACAAAGCTCATGGTCAATGAAAGCATTTAATTAACATAAAAAACGCTCCGAAACACGCCAAAATCGTTGAAAGTGTGTGGAATTTGAATAGAGCGAGAGTGGTGGGCAGGGGTGAGTGGCAAGTAGCAATAAAAGTATAAAAAAAGCGCCACGAAAGAGTGAACAACGAGGCAACAACAACTTGCCGGTCAACAACAAAACATTAACAAAACAAAGAGAGGCGGCGGCGGCAGGCAGCTGACCCTCATGTGAGAGATCAGCTGATCGAATTTCATGTCTATAAAATTTAAGTAAGCCCCAACAAATGGCAGGCAAGGTGACGACGCCGAGGGGCGACAGCAAGCATTGTATTTATTTTTATCAACGTGCGCCAGTGTGTTGTGTTTACCCAAGACAGCTGTTTTAATTAACCCAAATAGCAACAACAATCGCCATCGCCACGCTGCGCTGTTTGCCAGTAAAAATTATAATTAAATTTACATTGCTAACTGATGACGCGATGTGCAAAGTTGGAGAGCCACTGCCCAGGGTGTGGTTGGATCTTGAAGGCAAATACACTGCCAGTGTTTCTTCATTTAAGTGGATCAACATCTGGGAGTTGTAGGATCCTAAAATGGGATTCCCCTAAATTCAGCTGATAGTGTTGCAAAAAAGCTAGAAGATTCTGCAGGCAACTTTTTGGACAGTTTTTTTAATGCTGTTGGATCCAGATCCAAGAATTCTTACTGCCTCAAATATGCCAACAAATAACACTGCTTTACCAGTTTTAAATTGTCAAATGGAACTAAAATTATTGGTTTAATATTCTTCCATTTGGTGATAGTCACAAAATATGCAAAATTGCGAATTCCGAGACCTTTCCCACTCTCGTTGCTCGTGCGTATGTCACCTACACATTCTGGCGCAGTGACTGAATTATTGTCCGACTTTTTTTTATGTTCTGCCATACAATGAGGCCCCTGCAATTGGGCTATTTATCAAATTGTTCTTCAAAATTTATGACTGCATGCATATTTTTGCTTTGGTGACGAAGTTTGCGACGCAATTGGGAAAGCTGAGCCAACGGCCGAAAGCCAAAAGCCGAGAAGCCGAGAGCCGAGCTTTTCTGCCGGTCGGCGGCGCTCTAACCTTGTTTTTCTTAGTTGTTGTTGTTATTGTTGCGGCTTGACCAGCTGAGTCGCGCTGGCACGTGTATGTGTGTGTGCAATTGCGCAGCAAAAATGCCGGTTGACTTTTGTTTTTGTTTGGTTTTGTTTTTGTTTTTGATTCTGTTTTACTTTTGTTGCAAATATTTTGATTTCGCAATTTTATAAATGAAATAAATTGGGTTTAGCCCCAGCTGTTCCATGACTCATAGGCAATGAGTAAATGTATAGCAATCTAAAGTTTACACATAACGAGGAGCGCCTGTAATTGGCTTGCTATAAATCAAAACAAAACGGAACTACCAGACAGACAGAGCTTAATGACAGAGCTTCAAGAGGAAGAAGATGTAGAAGAAGAAGCAGCAGGCAGCGATCGTCGCTCGGCCATTGATGAAAAAACACCGTTACAATGCAACAAAGTCATTAAATCCGGCGAGACGGCATTCCATGTAATCAACAAAAGCAGAGAGAGCGTCAGACGGTGGGACAGGCGAGTGCGAAGAGGCGTCGAGGGGGGCAGGCGAGGGGGACCAACGACCGACCGACATTTTTGCAAACTCACAGACGACTATCTGCATCTCGCTCGGTCTACCCACAAAGTAATTGATCCATTGCACTTATACTTTTCCTCTTCTTCTTCTTCTTCTTCTTTGTATACCCGGTACTTGTTTTTGTTGTAGCTTTCGGCTAGGCCATCGCCGGCTTGTTGTTGGCTTTGTTGCTTTTGTCACTACTGCTTTCTCTTTGCGACCGTACATTCTTTGCCAAAGTCTCGAGTGCCATCAATAGGCAAGGTAATCGGTAATCGTTATTACTGTCATCCCTACCAGCCATCAGCCTAACGGTTCATCAATATGCACCGGTAGTTGCACGCCCTTTAATGCATTGCACTTAATTCATCTTTCACCACAGTGATCACTGGCTTTTCGTTGCCGAATTTCATCTTAGAGATTAGATATTCAATTTGTGCATCCCCACATTTTACATAATGAGATAACATTGCTCTGGAAACGCAGCAAGCAAATGCAGGGCTTTTAATTAAAATTAGCTGAAGCATGCAAATAATTTTGAGCTACAAATAGCAGCTCCATTAATTGCATTTCGTGGCTGGTGCTGCTCCACAAACTATTATACTATTACAACGTACTATGCGATGTGCACCTGCTTTGCTTTGCTTTGTCCCTATGTACGCATGCATGTGCGGAGTAGTAGCGCCAGCATTTTTACTACGATATGCAATTGAAAGTACAGGCTACACATAGTGCGGACTGCTTATATAAGAGGATTTTCCACATAGGTACCATGTATAGTATGTATGTACGTTTGCAAACTGGGTGTTGGCATGGCCCAGAAGTTGTCCGTCGCATCAGAATCTGCAGCTGCAATCCCGCTCCTGCGGGGGAAAAGGTTGCGAGATGCCAATGGCCTAGTGCACTCCACTCCACCCCAAAAACAGAAGAGTCTAAAACTCAAATACCAAGAAGAACATTTCGCCGGGCCAACAATCAAAGTGCGCAGGTGCCAAGCTGAATGCCCATTTTTCAATGGGGGGTGGCGGGAGGTTTGCTGGGTGGCGCCCGGGTATACTTTCAACCCCTATGCTCTCCACCTGCCCAGTCGTTCCATTCGAAATCGTCATCGGCTGTGAAACAGCTGCCTACCAGGCGCCAGACAGACGCCACAAACTCTGGAAATGAACTGGCAATGAAACACTCTCGGGAGCCAAAAGCCTCCCTCGCGGTATATACGAGTACTCGGTAGAAACACCACCCGCCGCCCAGTGGCCTCAACCACCACTAGCAGCAGCTGTCCGAAGGGTGTGGGCTCCCATCAGCAGCAGGCGAACAAAGTGTTGGCGCCTTTGTCCTATCCCTCGCAACGCATCCCCAGTCCCCCCCAGGTCCCAGTGCCCCGTCTTCATACTATACGTTCGTCTTTTTTCGGGGGTAGCTTTTCATTTGGCGCGCGCTTTTCTTCTGGCATTCTGGCACTGGAAAGGAATCGATATTGTATTGTATATAGAGAAAATTTTCCAGTTTTGCGTCAGGCCCGCGTTTTCGCTCTCGCCTCTGTCTGGGCAAGGTGTGTGTACTGTATTAAGTGTACAGTGAACGCCCCCACCCACTGTAATGTAGGTTAGTTCAGCTGGGGCGCGCCTAAATCTCCACACGGTGAGAAAAAAGCGCCTTGGGCGAGGTTAACTTGTTCAATAATTTATATAAGAGTGCAATAATTTTGACATACTGAAATATCTAGACATCTTTAATCCCAAAAAATTGAAATTTCATATAAGTTTAAACTAGTTTTCTTGAGTGCATTTCGAGTAGCCGCAATAACAATAACAAAATGGGGGCAACTGTACGCAATTGCACATTTGCACTTTAGCGCCACCTAGCGGGCCCAGTTCAATGACCTGCCAAACACTGGGCAGAGAGAAGAGTGCAGATTGCAGAAGCAGAGAGCGAGAGGTGAGTAAATCACAGACATGCAGCACTCACTCCCCCCCGTCGTCCGACCCCCTTCCGTTGATTTTTGCCACCCACTTTTAGGGCGTGGCATGAGAGCGTGTGTATGTCTCTGCCATGTACCGTTATGTGCGTGAGGCCTAGCCGTGAATGACTTTAGCTTGAAGCAGCGTCGCAGCTTTCGGTCCCGTAAGCCCGCATGCAATTTCGCACTTTTTTAAGTGCATTTATGAATTGTGTGCTTGTGTGCAGAAATGCTCGGTGCACTTAATCTACTTTACGCGTTATTTGCGTAAATTTGCGCGGGAATTGAGGCGGGCGGGACAACTACATTAGCAATAATCATAGGCGATCAGAAACGGGGTTGGTCACATCGAATTGTCACTTGATTACCTAATCAAAATGATTGCAGAAGCCAATGTCTTCAGAGTGATCAGAAATCAACTTGGTCACACTAAAGCAGGTAAATTAGAGCTAAGAAATGTTTTGGGTAATAATATAATGACCTCGCAGTGATCAAAAACGATATTGGCCACACGAATTGTCGTAAGATATTCGAGTAATTTTCAATCTTATCTAATTTTTAACCTGACATGATAATACACATTGTTTTGACCAACGTTAGCTATCCCACAAACCCCTAAACGAAGTGCATTTAACCCTTTATGTACCATTTAGCAGCGTAAACTTGGTCAAGCTGTCGGGAGACTCACAGACTCTCTTCCTCTCGCCATGCTGCACTATTCTGAATCGACCTGGCCTCTTTACATCCAACGCCCTCTCTCTCTTTCGCACATATTTACTACAATGTTTACTATGTGTGACAGCGTGGGCGGGAGGAAGTGCATAGAATAAAAATCCATAAACTACTTGCACTAGTCCACCAAAGCCACCATCCAGCCCAACCCCGCAGCGCCCACCCACTCACAACCCTTTCATCATTC